>NCQV01075665.1:1623-13359 GCA_002740545.1 Lophocereus schottii | reverse complement strand
TGGAAGCGCACGACTTGTTTCAAGATTAATTCTGCAAAATATTTTTCTTTTTTTGGGTTAAAATAAAACTAATTCCTACGGGATTATGAACATGATACATCCCGCAAATAAGGGGGTTCAAGTTCATAGGAATTGGAGGGGAACTTCAAACTAGAAGGTATCTAGTCTCTTTTCTTAAAAACACTCACCAAATAATAAGGAAATAAATTTGAACCCTTATATTTCAAGTTCCGTTTCAATTTTCCTCTCCAAATAGGGTATTTAGTTGGGGCGCTATGGAAGGGTAAAAGTAGGGCTGGTAAAATTCCGGGTTCAGGTCATTTTGGGTATAAACAAATCAGACAATCAGGCAAAACAGTCATACCCATACCCTATTTGGATTTAAATTCGTACAAGCAGACCATACCCAGACCCGGACCCGAATGTCCGATTTAAGCTGTGTGTTGTTGTATATCAAAGGAAAATAAATCGTCCTTGAGATGAAATACCTAACTCTCTATATTCCTGCTATTGCTTTTATTGAAGTCCCTTTTCCCCTTTTTTTGGGTCCATTTTTCACATCAAAGTAACATTGATAGGAATACTGATAAGATTTTCACCAATCTAGGTATCCAAGATTAACTTTCCATTCAGAGAACATTCTTTCAGCTATACAAGCTAATTACGATGGGAAAAAACTTAAGGCTGAAGTGTAGGGTGGAGAAAGTTGAATGATGTCAAAGCTTATGGGGGAGACAGATGACAACGACAAAAAATTGAGTAGCACAAACAAAAATTGAGTAACAGCAAGAAAATTAAAGGAAATGAATTGATGAAGGAAGCGAATTTTACCTTGAATGGCCGATGTTTGAGTAAGAGCCAGAGAATCTATGGTTAGAGGAGAGAGAACGTGATCTTGATGGCTGATGCTTTGAGCGAGAGCTAGAGATGCATTAGAGCCTTAGAGGAAAGCAATAGCGAGCAAGGAGGAGAGATAAAGAGTGGCCACGGCTCTACGGCAGGTAAGGAGATACGGAGATGCTTCCTTTTGATTTTCATTCTAGAATGTAGGGTTTTCTAATTTCGTTTTTTAACATTTTCATTTTTTTCACCAAAAAATTGAAGGGCCAATCTCTTTTACCAAATGCTAGGATGCCAAATCTATAAAATTTTTAGCCAGTTCACATTTGGGTTCGGATAGTCCGGTTGGCCGAATTTATCTGGTCCCAGATTCAGTAACATATTCCGACAACTCGGACCTGGTTTAATTTAGCCGAACCTGACCCAGTTTTGCATCTGAACTTGTCCAGATGTCCTAATTTCAAATTCGAACATAAAAAATGTGTCCATATTTAGATTTTTCCAAGTTGAACAAAGCCAGGTGTTCGGGTCAGGCACTTTTTGGCCACCTCTAGGTAAAAGGTTAATAAACAACTATTTCTTTTTCTCCCTTCTTTTATTCCTGTCATCAGAAATGAGGATCAGGAAGAAGGATATTATAATATTTGACACTATATTAGAGCAGTATGTGTATTGTAGACCTCGGTGCATATGCTTCCTAGTGTGTATATTGTAGACCTCGAAGCATATTTTCACAAGTTGACATGTACAATTTTAACACATTGGCAAACCAATTTGGACAATAATAAAATAAAATAAAATACAAATCAAACTCCATTCAAACTTCCATTGCAGCATCTCCTACTCCTACTCTAACACTGCCTGCAGTTCCATCCACGACTGAACTTCCCCTCACTATATTTATTTTTTTAATGACAGCAATGGTGAATTCAGGCATTAGTTCTTCTTAGTCCGACCAATTAAACCAAATTCGAGCCGTTTTCCAGCAGTATAGGGTTATTCATTGAAGCATAACTCCGGTGAGTGTTCACAATGCCAATCTCCGGGGATTTTGTTTAATTTGGGTATGTGGATAAACAAAACAAGAGACAACAACTGACTTATAAGAGAAACACAAGTATAATATACAAACTATTTAGTGATGCTTGCTTTTACAATTACGTTGCTATTGAACAAACCTAAGGAATCCAAAACAAACTCATAATTGAATCCACAAGTGAATCTCCCAGAATCACCCCAAAATTTACCAACCAAAAGAACAAACCCAAAATTTTCACTTCAATATCTAGAAAATCCATCAAATCTCACTCCAAATCCAAACCCAATTTAAGTTCAAAAACCTTAAAATCAAAGATATGAAGAATCACCAGAACATTGATCCGATTTTTGTTGCTATTGCAATAGAGAGGAGATAGAAAGCAAGAGTTAGTTATGGTGGGCATACACGCATCGGAGTTCTCGATTAGGGACAATGCTGGAGATGTAGCTGTGTGAATGATTTAGCTAGAGATTCATCACCTTCGTCATGAATGCTTTTTCACTTACAAGATTTTTTTACTTTTTTATTATTATTTTAAAGCCAGAATAAGAGCGGTAGAGGGGTATCGAGAACTACAAGGGCACGCAGCATTTAGAAGGAAAGAGCGGCTTTTAGAGAGATAGGTAGAAAGACTTTCAGAGAGAGATAGACACTAAGACAGAGAATGAGTTGCGTTTGCTATGATTGACTTACTAGGCTTGAGCTTAAATTTGATATAAGCTTGTTCATAAATCTAGGAAATGATGCTCATGAACATATTAATTTTTGGTCCATTTACTTTTTATAGGTTTTTCAATATAGTTTTTGCGGCTGCTAAAATCGATTGTTATTAGAACTCTGAAATTCATTGTTTAAACTATTGTGAATTTCTATGAGGATTGGGATTGGGATAGAATTAACATAACCTTTGATTGTTGATGGACCAAATAAATAGTGTTCACCAGGAAATTGACATGTTGTGCATTTATCTAATTGTGCGTGTTCGTAATCTGTATGAAGTTGTTGATTGCACTCGTTTTGCCATGCTTAAAAGCAAATGCAGATACAGAGTCAGCGGAGGGTAGGTGGCTCTTATGGGCTACAAATTAAGCTATTATCTTGGTCAGTCAGTATGAATGACAGTAGAATTGATAGTTTATTATTAATGTTATTATGAATGAATCTTGAATAGTTTAACGTGTGCTATGATTCAATATCAGTAGAACAATGAAAATATTTCTTCGAGCATTTGCAAGTTTTGATGAAGTTTGCGGTTGCTAATTATTTGAGAAGTTATCGTTTCATCTGTATAGGGACAAAATAAATATTGTTCACTAATATGTTGGGCTTTTGTTCAATTTCCTAATTATGTGTGCACGATATTTAAGAAGTTGTTCACGTTAAATATGAGGTTTTTATGCCTTTTTACTTCAAAGAATTGTTAATCTACAACCTGTATTGAGTCATATTTATGCATTTTTTTGATATTTATTGTTAGACAACTATGAATGTAATGTGTATTTGCTTTTTTCCATGTAATTGTTAGACAAATGTGATCGTGGGAAAAATTAAAGAGTTGAAATATTTTTGAATCTCTTTATTCAATATTAAAGAGAGTCAACGAATGAGGTCAAACCTCCTATTTAACATATAATTAATGGCTAATTATGTACTGAGTCATTGGTTTAACTCAAGCTGTTCACTTTTTTGTGTTGAATTATTCAAAGTTTCATATTTGCTTCTGCTTCTCCATGTAGTTGAACCTTTGTTCTTGTGTTCTTTCCACTTCATTTTATCCATGAAATTTATATTGATAGTTGTCACCTTTTTAAATGTGCATGAGAGAATAGTATAGAAGATGACATTCAATTGACATAGATAGGAATACTCAGAAGACTTTCATCAATCTAGGTATCCTAGATTAACTTTCCATTCAGAGAACATTCTTTTCAACCATAGAAACTAATTATGGTGGGTAGAAACTTAGGGCTGAAACTTAGGGGAGAAAGTTGAATGATGCCAAAGCTTACCAGGGAGAGAGATGACAACGACAAAAAATTGAATAACAGAAACAAAAATTGAATAATAGCGACAAAATTAAAGGAAACGAATTGATAAAGGAAGCAAATTTTACCTTGAATGGCTGAAGCTTTGTGCAAGAGCCAGAGAATCTATGGTTAGAGGAGAGAGAAAGTGAGCTTGATGGCTGATGCTTTGGGTGAGAGCCAGAGATGCATTAGAGTGTTAGAGGAGAGCGAAAGCGAGCAAGGAGGAGAGAGAAAGAGTGGTCACGGCTCCATGGCAGGTAAGGAGATATGAAGATGCTTCCCTTTGATTTTCATTCTAAAATTTAGGGTTTTCTACTTTAGTGTTTGAACTTTTTCAGTTTTTTCACCAAAAAATTAAAAGGCCTGCCTCTTCTGCCTATGGCTATGAGCCCAAGCCTACAAAATTTTTAGCCAGCTCACATTTGGGTTCGGATAGTCCAGTTGGCCAAATTTATCTGGACCCGAATTCGGTAACATATTCTGACGACCTAGACCCGGTTCAATTTAGTCAAACCCAACCCGATTTTGCATTCGAACTTGTCCAGATGTCCTAATTTCAAATTCGAACATAAAAAATGTGCGCATATTTGGTTTTTCCAGGTCAGACAAATCCGGGTATACAGGTCAGGCACTTTTTTGCCACCTCTCGGTAAAAGGTTAGTAAACGACTATTTCCTTTTCTCTCTTCTTTTATTCCTGTCACCAGAAATAAGGATCGGGAAGGAGGATATTAGAGTATTTGACACTGTATTGGAGTAGTATGTGTATTGTAGAACTGGGTGCATATGCTCCCAAGTATGTATATTGTTGGCCTAGAAGCTTATGTTCACAAGTTGACATGTACAATTTTAACACGCTGGCAAACCAATTTGGACAAAAATGAAATAAAATAAGATACAAATCAAACTCCATTCAAACTTCCATTGCAGCATCTCCTACTCCTATTCGAACACTGAATACAGTTCCATCTGTGACTGAACTTCCCCTCTCTATATTTATTTTTTTAATGACAGCAGTGGTGAATTCAGGCATTAGTTCTTCTTGCTCCGACCAATTAAACCAAATTCAAGCCGTTTTCCAGCAATATTGGGTTGTTCATTGAAGCATAACTCTGGTGAGTGTTCACAATGCCAATCTGTGGGGATTTTGTTCAATTTGAGTATGTGGATGAACAAAACAAGAGAGAACAACTGACTTACAAAAGAAACACAAGTATAATATACAAACTTTTGAGTGATGCTTGCATTTACAATTATGTTGCTATTGAACGAACCCAAGGAATCCATAAGAAACTCATAATTAAATCCACAAGTGAATCTCCCAGAATTACCCCATAATTTAGCAACCAAAAGAACAAACCCAAAATTTTCACTTAAGGATCTAGAAAAATGACCGGATCTCACTCCAAATCCAAACTCAATTTAAGTTCAAAAAGCTTAAAATCAAAGATATCAGGAATTACCAGAACATTCATCCTGTTTTTGTTGCTACTGCAATGGAGAGGAGATGGAAAGCAAGAGTTAATTGTGGTGGGCATACACGCGTCGGAGTTCTCGATTGGGAGTTCTCGATTGGGGACAGTACTGGAGATGTAGCTAGAGATTCATCACCGCCGTCACAATTGCAACCTTTTTTTATTTTTTTATTTTTAATTTAAAGCCAAAATAAGAGTGTTACATGGGCATCGAGAACTACAAGGGCACGTCGCATTTACAGGGAAAGAGGGGCTTTTAGAGAGAGAGATAGAGAGACTTTTAGGGAGAAGTAGACACCAAGATGGAGAACGAGTTGTGTTTGCTATGATTGAGTTACTAGGCTTTGGCTTAAATTTGATATAAGCTCGATAATAAATCTAAGAAATGATGCTCATGAACATATTAATTTTTGGTCCATTTACTTTTTATGGGTTTTTCAATATAGTTTTGCAGCTGCTGAAACCGAATGTTATTAGAACTCTTAAATTCATTGTTTCAACTATTGTGAATTTCTATGAGGATTGGGGTTGGGATAGAATTAACATGAGCTTTAATTGTTGAGGGACCAAACAAATAGTGTACACTAAGAAATTGACAAGTGGTCCATTTATCTAATTGTGTGTGTTCATAATCTGTATGAAGTTGTTGATGTCACTTGTTTTGCCATGCTTAAAAGCATATGCAGATACAGAGTCAATGGAGGGTAGGTGGCTTTTATGGGCTACAAATTAAGCTGCTATCTTGGTCAGTCGGTTTGAATGATACTAGAATTGATAGTTTATTATTGATGTTATTATGATTGAATCTTGAATAGTTTAATGCGTGCTATGATTCAATGTTAGTAGAACAATGAAAATCTTTCTTTGAGCATTTGCAATTTTTAATGAAGTTTACGGTTGCTAATTATTTGAGAAGTTATGGTTTCATCTGTTCAGGGACAAAATAAATATTGTTCACTAATATATTGGGCTTTTGTCCAATTTCCTAATTATGTGCCCAAGATATTTAAGAAATTGTACACGCTAAATATGAGGTTTATTGATGCCTTTTTGCTTCAAAGAATTGTTAGTCCACAACCTGTATTGAGTTATATTTATGCATTTTTTTATATTGGAATTTTCCACATCTATATGTGTAATTGTTAGACAACTATGAATGTAATGTGTATTTGGTTTTTTCCATGTAATTGTGAGACAGATGTGATCGCGGGAAAAATTAAAGAGTTGAAATGTTTTTAAATCTCTTTATTCAGTATTAAAGATAGTCAATGAATGAGGTCGAACCTCCTATTTAACGTTTAATTAATAGCTAATTATGTAATGATTCATTGGTTTAACTAGAGTTGTTCACTTTTTCGTGTTGAATTATTCATAGTTTCATATTTGCTTCTCTTTATCCATGTAGTTGAACCTTTGTTCTTGCCTTCTTTCCATTTCTTTTTATCCATGAAATATATATTGATAGTTATCACCTTTTTAAATGTGGATGAGAGAATAGTATAGAAGATGACATTCAATTGTTTATATGTTATTGTCAATGTGAGTCTTCTTTGTAAATATATGCATGCCGTCATTGGCGATCTTCTTACTTTTTAGCAAGGTTGATAGCTTTAAAGAAAGTAACGAAGCAAGTGTCGTTCAGCTGTTGATTCAAGAATCGGATATCGTTGAAGATTCCGAGGACAAACAAACTCTAGGTGCTTAAAAGAATCACTCGAGTTGAAAAGGGTGTTCATCTTGAAAAGCATATTTGGTTTGAATTGCCTCATGATCATCCTAAATGCATGTTGCAAATTAGAACCTCAAGCCCTAAACCCTAAACCCTAAATACTAAACCCTAATGCCAAAACCTTAAACTTTAACTCGGAAGCCTAAACCCTGAACACCTAACAAAGCAAGTAATATTTACAATGAGAAATAATACTTTGTTCAATGACCATTATATATTGTTTAATATATCATGAAATCCTAAACCCTAAACCCTAAACCCTAACCACTAAACCCTAAATACTGACCTAAACCATAAACCTTAACCGTAAGCCGTAAACCATGGATTCAAAATGTAGCCAAACCGCGACGAAACGGCAGCATTGGAAAGGTTTTGGAGTTGGGCAAACCACGTTTTCATGCCGGGATAGCCGCGATATGAAACGCAATTGCCATATTAGAGCAACAAAAAATCAAAAAAATTAAAGAAGATGTTGATTGGAAATCTACAACAACAAATTGAAATCCATGAAAATTAATTCAACATCTAGAACAATAATCCATGGCCTGTTCACGAATTGGAAAAAAAAAAAATGAAGGGAGAACAGTACCTACAGTATCAGCAGCGAGGAGGCGACTGGACGTGGCGATCGGCAGTCGGAAAGGTGACTGCGAAAGACGACGTACGGGCAGCAGGGACACAACGATTTGTCTAGGGTTTGAGTACATATGAGAGGGAAGGAAAGTGGAGAAACGAAAGAGCACGACTTGTTTCAAGATTGATTCTGCAAAATATTTTTCTTTCCTTTTTTGGTTAAAAGAAAACAAATTCCCACAGCATTGGGAACTTGACACCTCCCATAAATAAAGGGCGTTCAAGTTCCTAGGAACTGCAGGGGAACTTGAAACCAGAAGGTATTAGGTCTCTTTTCTTAAAAACACTCACCAAATAATAAGGAAATAAACTTGAACCCTCATATTTCAAGTTCTATTTCAATTTTCCTCAACAAATAGGGCATTGTGTTGGGGCTCTGTGGAAGGGTAAAAGTAGGCTGGCAAAATTTTGGGTCTGGGTCAGTTCGTGTATGAACAAATCAGACAATAAGACAAAACAGTCATACCCGTACCCTGTTTGGATTTAAATTCATACAAGCAGACCATACCCGGACCCGGACCCAGACCCGGATGTCCTATTTAAGCTGCGTGTTGTTGTATATCAAAGGAAAACAGACCATTCTTGAGATGAAATACTTAACTCTCTAAAGTCTTGCCATTGTTTTTAATGCAGTCCCTTTTCCCCTTTTTTGGGTCCATTTTTCATGTCAAAATGACATTGATTGGAGTACTCAGAAGACTTTCACGGATCTGGGTATCCCATATTAACTTTCCATTCAGAGAACATTCTTTTCAACCATAGAAACGAATTACGATGGGCTGAAAGTTTGGGCTGAAACTTAGGCGGGAGAAAGTTGAATGATGTCAAAGCTTACGGGGGAGAGAGATGACAACGACAAAAAATTGAGTAACAGAAACAAAATTAAGTAACAGAAACAAAATTAAAGGAAACGAATTGAGGAAGGGAGCGAATTTTACCTTGAACGGCTGATGCTTTGAGCAAGAGCCAAAGAATCAATGGTTAGAGGAGAGAGAAAGTGAGCTTGATGGCTGATGCTTTGAGTGAGAGCCAGAGATGCGTTAGAGCCTTATAGGATAGCGAAAGCGAGCAAGAAGGAGAGAGAAAGAGTGGCCACGGCTTCACGGTAGCTAAGGAGATATGGAGATGCTTCGCTTTGATTTTCATTCTAGAATCTAGGGTTTTCTAATTTGGTGTTTTAACTTATTTAGTTTTTTCACCAAAAAATTGAAAGACCTGACTCTTTTGCCTAAGCCTAGGAGCCCAAGCCTGCAAAACTTCTAGCCAGTTCACATTCGGGTTCGGATAGTCCGGTTAGTTGAATTTAACTGGTACTGCATTTGGTAACATATTCCGACAACCCGGACCCGGTTCAATTTAGCCGAACCCGACCTGGTTTAGCATCCGAACTTGTCCAGATGTCCTAATTTCAAATTCGAACATAAAAAATGTGTCCATATTTGGTTTTTTCCAAGTCGAATAGATCCGGGTATTCAGGTCGGGCATTTTTTTGCCACCTCAAGGTAAAAGGTTAGTAAACGACTATTTCTTTTTCTCCCTTCTTTTATTCCTGTCATCAGAAATGAGGATCAGGAAGGACGATATTATAATGTTTGACACTGTATTAGAGCAGTACGTGTATTGTAGACCTGGGTGCATTTGCTTCCCAGTATATATATTGCAGGCCTCGAAGCATCTTTTCACAAGTTGACATATACAACTTTAACACGTTGGCAAACCAATTTGGACAAGAATAAAATAAAATAAAATGCAAATCAAAGTCCATTCAAGCTTCCATTTGTAGCATCTCCTACTCCTATTCGAACACTGCCTGCAGTTCCATCTGTGACTGAACTTCCCCTCTCTATATTTATTTTTTTTTAATGATAGCAATGGTAAATTCGGGCATTAGTTCGTCTTACTCCGACCAATTAAACCAAATTCAAGCCATTTTCCTACAGTGTTGGGTTGTTCATAGAAGCATAACTCCGGTGAGTGTTCACAATGCCAATCTCCGGGGATTTTGTTCAATTTGGGCATGTGGATGAACAAAACAAGAGACAAAAACTGACTCACAAGAGAAACACAAGTACAATATGCAAACTTTGGTGTGATGCTTGCTTTTACAATTACGTTGCTATTGAACAAACCCAAGGAATCCATAACAAACTCATAACTGAATCCACAAGTGAATCTCCCAAAATGACCCCATAATTTACCAAACAAATGAAGAAACCCAAAATTTTCACTTCAGAATCTAGAAAATCGGTCGAATCTCACTCCAAATCTAAACTCTATTTAAGTGCAAAACACTTAAAATCAAAGGCATGAAGAATTATCAGAACATTCATCCTATTTTTGTTGCTATTGTGATGAAGAGGAGATAGAAAGGAAGAGTTAGTCATGGTGAGTGTGCACGTATCAGAGTTCTCGATTGGGGACAGTGCTGGAGATGTAGCTGTGTGAATGATTTAGCTAGAGATTCATCACCGCCATCGTGAATGCTTCGCCAATTGTAAGCTATTTTGACTTTTTTATTTTTAATTTAAAGCCAGAATCAGAGTGGTGGAGGGGTATTGAGAACTGCAAGGGCACGCTACATTTAGAGGGAAAGAAAGGCTTTTAGACAAAGAGGTAGAGAGACTTTTAGAGAGAGATAGACACTAAGATGGAGAATGAGTTGCGTTTGCTGTGATTGAGTTATTAGGCTTGAGCTTAAATTTGATACAAGCTTGTTCATAAATCTAAGAAATGATGCTTATGAACATATTGATTTTTGGTCCATTTACTTTTTACGGGTTTTTTAATGTAGTTTTGTGGCTGTTGTAATCGAATGTTGTTAGAACTTTGAAATTCATTGTTTGAACTATTGTGAATTTCTATGAGGATTGGGGTTGGGATAGAACTAGCATAAGCTTTAATTGTTGATGGACCAAATAAATAGTATTCACTAGGAAATTGACAAGGTGTGCATTTATTTGATTGTTTGTGTTCGTAATCCATATGAATTTGTCAATTTCACTTGTTTTGCCATGTTAAAAGCAGATGCAGATACAAAATTAGCGGAGGGTAGGTGGCTTTTATGGGCCACAAATTAAGCTCTTATCTTGGTCAGTCAGTACGAATGATACTAGAATCGATAGTTTATTATTATTGTTATTGTGATTGAATCTTGAATAATTTAACGTGTGCCATGATTCAACATTAGTAGAACAATGAAAATCTTTCTTTGAGCATTTGCAAGTTTTAATGAAGTTTGCGGTTGCTAATTATTTGAGAAGTTATCGTTTCATCTGTTCAAAGACAAAATAAATATTGTTCACTAATATATTGGGCTTTTGTTCAACTTCCTAATTATGTGCCCACGATATTTAAGAAGTTGTTCATGTTAAATATGAGGTTTTTTGATGCCTTTCTACTTCAAAGAATTGTTAATCTACAACCTGTATTGAGTTATATTTATGCATTTTTTCATATTGGAATTTTTCACATCTATATGTGTAATTGTTAGACAACTATGAATGTAATGTGTATTTGGTTTTTTCCATGTAATTGTTAGACAAATGTGATCATAGGAAAAATTAAATAGTTGAAATATTTTTAAATCTCTTTATTCCATATTAAAGATAGTTAATGAATGAGGCCAAACCACGTATTTAACACATAATTAATAGCTAATTATGTAATGATTCGTTGGTTTAACTAAAGTTGTTCACTTTTTCGAGTTGAATTATTCAAAGTTTCATATTTGCTTCTCTTTATCCATGTCGTTGAGCTTTTGTTCTTGTCTTCTTTCCACTTCTTTGTATCCATGAAATTTATATTGGTAGTTATCACCTTTTTAAATGTGCATCAGAGAATAGTATAGAAGATGACATTCGATTGTTTATATATTACTATCAATGTGAGTCTTCTTTGTAAATATATGCATGCCGTCATCGGGGATCTTCTTACTAAATACTTGTACTTTTTAGCAAGGTTGATAGCTTAAAAGACATGTGCCATTTAGTGGTCG
>NCQV01075662.1:25478-35824 GCA_002740545.1 Lophocereus schottii | reverse complement strand
GAAGAATTATTAATTTTTCGGCACCTGCAACTTTGGTGCTTGAATTATTTGGTTTACAAAATAAAAAATTAAATTTTTTGGTCGCTCCAAATTTGAGGAAAGTGATTTTATGGTCCTTGTTATTATTATTTTAATATGAAACTTTCAAAAATTTTCAACTCTTAAGTACTTTCAATAATTTTGTCATTTTTTGGGTTTTTTAAGGAAAAATGCTTCTTTTACAGGGTTTAATTCCTTATAGTGACTTTACTGATATTAGTTATCACAATCTATTACTTGCATAATAAATATTATATTTCTATAGGCCCCTATACTTAGCAAAATAATAAAACTTAGTTAGAGAGTTTTGACCGTTACCTGAACTTAGTCGATACTGGACTCTGGCGTTCCTCTATCTTTCAATTTACAGATTGCCAATCTCAACCATACCTTCCTTAGATCAAGTATAGCATAGATATGTTTGGTTTTCTATCTCATACTGTAATCGCCAATCAAGTGTTATAATTTAAAGAATAGTGAGACTTTAATCAAGAAATTAAAATATTTACGACGTAGGGTTCAATTGAATAACGTTCTCTATTGGAAAAGTTCTTTTATTGAAAGTTCGAAAGTGAAAATGTTACAATGGAAAAATTGAAGAGGGACTTACGCTACCAAAATCATCAAAGATGCTTGCTCATAGAGAAATAGAGAATTTCGACATCTGTTCAAACAGGGTTATTGATCTTGTAGTACCTTGACATAGGTGTCATTGATTATTTTGGGTCTCACTTTTTTGGCTTAATTTTTTAGTGCCCTGAGTTATGACATTATGACTTTTTGCTACCTTCAGAAAGCCTATTTTAATTTTTTGATACCTCCTATGCTCTTTCCTTTTTCAATTTTAGTCCAGAACTCTTAGAAATTACAGAAAGATCCTTAGAATTGAGTAAAATATGCAAATAAGCTATTTCTAGGAGTTTTTCAGAAAATATACTTGTTTTAAAAGATTAAACTTCTTATAATGACTTTACTAGTATTAATTATGACAATCTACTACTTATATTATAAATATTATGCTTTCTATGGTTATAGGCCCTTTATGCTTGGCAGAATAACTATAATTTAATTAGAGAGTTTTAACCATTACCTGGACTTAGTTAGTGTTGGACACTGGCATTTTTCTAACTTTCAATTTACAGAGATTGCTAATTTCAACCACACATTCCTTAGATCAGGCATACGTCCCTTTCGTTTCTTATCTTAGACCATAGTCAGTAATCAAGTTCTTTATATTTTAAAGAATAGTGGGACTTTAATCAAAAAATTATAATATTTAAGATATAAGATTCAATTGAATAACATTCCCTGCTGGAAAACTTCTTTTATTGAAAGTTCGAAAGTGGAAATATTACAACAGAAAGACTTAAGAGGGACTTAAACTACTAAGATCATCAAAGATGCTTGCTCATAAAGAAATGGAAAACCTCGATTGCTTTTTTGCTCAAGTATGCTCAAATGACCGTGTCCTTCTAAGCACTCAGCATTTCCTTTTATAGAGGAGATGGGTGTATATAGGATACCCTAACGGCTACAGTACATACTGCTTTTACACATAACTGCAATTACATTCGCATGGCTACAGTAGACTGCCTTATTTTACACACCTGACACTTGTTAAAATAGTACAATGATTGAGCAACTACTTTTCAAAACCTTTTAATGATGAAAAGATTAGTTATCATTATTGAGATTCTAATGCCTTCAGCTCTAATAATATTTTCCACACCATCATTATCCGGATAATCATCAAAATCTTCATCATATTGAAGATGCTCTAGATCCCATTTCTCAAATAATTTAAGAAGATCTTTCTTTTCCTTTTCTAATAAGAATTTTTCAGCTCTAGCATCAAAGAAATAATTAAAGACATTTTCTAAAGTCGCTCCTTCTACTTTCATATATTCGTTAAACTAATTGTGATAAGCAAAAGTAGTGTTCGCAATGCATAATGTTTTTCCTTGTTCAATTAATCCTCAAAGTTGATGATGAATGTTGTAAAAACCGATGGATATTGCTAAAGTAGGATTTGTAGCTGATTCTCATCATTCTAGAAACCACTCTGTTGTCAATCATAGGGGTTGTCAAAATAAACTATCTGGGTGAGATAATGAGCTGGTTTGCCTTTTCTATTTTCATATTCGATTACTGCACAATGTACCTTGCCATATCGGCATCCAATGTATGGGATGTTTGTTGAACCGTCAAGAGATGTAAGAATCTAATGGATCCTTTGGAACATGCACTATTGAAACTTAGTTTTGAGAGAATGAGAACTTTGGATCTAGGAGTTCTATAAAGTAAACTACCATATAGTATTCCCAGGCTTTAATGATAGGGTCATTTAGAGATATTGAATTTGGTGAAAAACTCACACCACCAACTCCAGATTTATCAGAAAAGTAGATTGTTATACTCTAAGATTCCCAAATATCATAGGAATAATTGTGATAATAGTCGATGCAGGCTGCATAACACTCATGAAATCATTTCTCTTGAACATGAAAACTTATTTTTTCTTGGACATCATAAGGAAACTTTAGGTAATTCACTTGTAACTCTAGAAGAAAAAATCTTTCGGCTATTAAGTAGGCAGAAGATAGTAGACCAAAGTGTGATCCACTTTTTATATATAATTCCAAATTATCTATAAGGACTTTACTAGAAGGAGTAACCATTCTAGTAGTAATGGTATTTCATATTGGATGTCCTCCTTTTTCAACAGGAGTTCTGCTCTGATGATCATCATTGGTAAGTTTTCGAGTTAAACTGTCTGTCGGAGAGTTCTTCGATTCATGTATATGTTCAATAGAGAAGGAAAACTTATTAAGTCATAATTTCAAACGCAAGAGTCACCCTTGTACTTGTATATTTGATAATTCTTTCTCAGAAAACCAAATATTTCTCTGCAATCAATTCGAATAAGAAAAGATTTTACGGTTAAAAGATTAAAAACTTTTTAATTCCTCTTATGATTGCAAGGATTGCTTTTCCATTGTGGGATAGTTGCATTCTACTTTATTAAAACTCCTAATTTAATATTTGCAGAGTTTTTATCATTCTTTGATTTTGAGGACTGCACTCCAGTGCTCATTACTGTCATCTATCTCAAGACTTAAATCATTTCCTTTATTAAGCAAATTAAGTATAGGAAAATTTTTACTCATCTTTTTAAAGTTTTGAATAATCTTTGAATCACTAGGGGTCCATGTCCAACTTACTTCTTTTTTAAGTTTTTGCTGTAATGGCTTTCTCAGTTTAGTCAAATCTTTAATGAAAATTGAAGCATAAGTAAGGCATCCAAGAAACCTTTCCAACTACTTTCTATCTTCAATTTTTTTAAGGAAAGTTTTCTATTTTTCCAAAATATGCCTTCGTAGAATGATTTATCTAGCTTTTGTCTCTAGATCTAAAAATTCAATCTCTTGTCCAGCATAAAAGTACTTGTTCTTTCCAAGAATAATATCATGACCAATATATCTTTGGGTGACTGTTAAGACATCATCTTTATGCTGCTCTATGGTTTTAGAAAAGACAAGGATCATCGATGTAAACTAAATAACAGTGATTAAGATCTTTGAAGATGTTCTTCTTTGGAATATTTGAGGTGCATTCTTTAAACCAAACGGCATTACTATCCATTCATAATGTCCGTGAGGAGCATTTAAAGTGGTTAAAGAAATGCTTTCTTCATCCATTTTTATCTGTTAGTATTCGCTTTTGCAATCCATTTCGAGAACCAAGATGCTTCTTGAATTTTATTGAAAAGGACTGTTTTGTTAGGAATGTAATAATCATCAAAGATAGTATTATCAATAAGCTTTCTGTAATTGATTACCATTCTAGCTTTTCCTCTTTTTTCTTAAGCATGATCTCGTATCATGAAGGCAGGATTAGTATGAGGACTCTTGCTATTCTAACTAATCCTTTATCCAAAAGTTCTTTTATTTGTTTATTAATTTCTTGGATATCTTAGTGTGTATACACCATTTGTTTGATCCGAATAATAGTATTGGGATTTAACAAAGTAATTTTTGTAAATGTCTTATCTTTAACCCAAAATTTTAGAGGATTCTTAAAGTAGAGTTCTTTGCATAATTTCTATTGTTGTTTGACAATCTGCTCTTTAACAGATAATTTGAGTACTAAAATCTTTAATGCTACCTTTCGTTGTGTAGACATTACCTTATCACCATGCTGGCTGTGTATAAACTCAATTTTCTGATGAGTGCAAGCCTTGCTTAATTTTTCAATAGGAATTAAGTTACCATTAATTGTGAGTATTATCTAGTTTATGGTTTGTGCGCGTAGAGAATATAATCTCTAAAAATTATGTTCAATAATCATATCATACGAAGGTTGATCAGTAGCTCATACAACTGGTATAATGCATTAAACTCTTCCTAATTCTACGGATAACACTTCTATATTTTTATTGAGGATTATAATACTATTGTCAGCTATCCTTATTTGTAAAGAATTATTGACTCTTTTCCACATAAATTTCGAAAATAATGATTTTTTTCTAAAGCATACAGAACAACACTATCTATGTAGGCACACAAGTCATATTTATTATATCCTTCTAAACATACATTTATTGGGATATAACTGCTAGTAGGATTTGTATTTGTAACTTCATAGCAGATTTCTATAGTCATATTTTTGACTAATTCATCCTCATATATTGATTTACCAATAGTTCTTGTTTTGTACCAGATGGCCCTTTTATCAAGACTCATACTTCTATCAACGCTGTGTCTTGCAGGTTCAAAACTCATTTTACTCATTTTAATAGTCATACTAATTGTCTCATCGTCTTTAAGATCCTCTTTAGCTGATGAGTATCCTTCTTTCCACTCTAATCTTACACTCATGCTTCTTAACAATTGGGGTTTACTAGTTTTGCCATTGTCATCAATTTTTAATACATTTTTCTTATTGATTTTTGTAGGATTGACAAAGCTAGATATCCATGAACGGTCAATCTTTGTCTACTGTGAGTTATCATTTGAATCTTTTGCATTGGGGTAGGACTTTTAAATTTTTCTGCCTCTATCATTGCACATTGGTTTTTGGTTTTATTATATTATCTAATTTGTAGATAATTTTCTAAAATATCCTCAACAGGTATCCTCCTTTTTTTATGTCCATCCCAACTGCTTTTATCTTAAGGGATAGGAAGTTTTACATAAATTGGTCTTTATTCCTATAATAATTTGATTATTAACTTTGGTATGCCTAGTATCACAGAGCAAAGTATGAAGATCAATATCTTTGTCATAATATTGTAATGGAGTGATTTGAACTTCGACATTTCCAACATGGAAATACTTGTACTTTTTATCTTCATTGTGCTTAAGGATATTTTCCAATTAATAAGATTAACTTCTGTCACATCATACTCACAATCTTTAATCTCCAAGTCTCCTTCCACAATTTCACATAAATACTTACTCTTTAATTGAGAGATGAATTTTTTTATAGATCATGCCTTTCTCAAATATGGGAAGGACCCCAATCTCCTTTGACTTCTTCATTATCATTGTCTATGACAAACTCTTCCTCTTGAAGACTGTGAAGACTAATTGAGCTACTTTCTATCACATGACTAGTGTCTTTCTAATCACTTTCTTTACATTCATTGTCTAGTATAATTTCAATAATTCCTTTGTTGTTACTTAGGGTTAGGTCAAATGCCTCATCCTCACTAAGGTTACCGTAATCTAGGCTTCATAGGGTTTCAACCAGCTTATTGTTCCTCCTAGTTTTGCATTTATTAGATAATGTCCTACTTCTCTTCATACCCAGTATTTGTAGAACTTTTTCCTTATAGGACAATAAACTCCTAAACAATCTTTGTTTTTTAGGACTTGGTTTGTTATAATATTTTCTCCTATATTTCTATCCCCTTTGGTTATTAAAGTTTTTTTCTTACAAAATGTTCTTTTTCTTCTCCTTTTAGGTTCTTTTCCCCATTAGTGAGGCAAATTCCAACAAGATAGAAGTTGTTTCTTAATTTTCTTTTGCTTTGGAGATCAAGATATTGATCATTGGCCCATTTTCTTAAATAAATGATTCTTAAACCAAGGTATTAATGACATCCACTCTTTTAAGTCATGCAATGTATCTTTCATTAATTATAGAATTTATAAGATATGACAATTTGTCATAGAACATACCAAGATTAGTTTCCTTATGTCCATGTTTGTAATAATATTGACTAAATTCTATAATATAATTTTTTAGATATCTTATATCTCATAATTCTATGCTATTAATCATTCTCTGTCATTCGCTTGCTTTTTCTTTAGAATCAAGTTTAGCTTCGATGAATTCGATTTTGATTTCCTTGCATAGTGATGTACCCATAGGGAGTAATGAGGGTGACCTAGTTCACTGGCAATTCACGCCCAAGGAAGTCCAAGAAGCCACCCAAGTCATGAGAAAACTCATAGAAGATCAAGGCCATTGCCCAACAATTCTGGTAAGCAAGTGCTGCAATTTGGTGACCCTAGTCACCTAGGATAAAGGTGGTTTAGGCCCATTTTATTGCCTTAGTTTTTAATTTTAAGAATTTATCTTTCCTTTAAAGCAAATTTCAAGTCATTTGAACTTCATTTGCCCATCCAACTCAGCCTTTGAAGTCAAGCTATACAAACTGTCCATAACAACCATTTCAGTACCCGGTTTTGAAGCTCCATTTTCTCTATCATTAGATGAACTTTGGAACTATCAAATCCACTTTTTGAAATCCTTTTGGAGTGTACTTAAAGGCCAGCAATAGATTTTGAAGTCAAGTCCTTGGTTGAGCTGTCAAAAGCAAGCAAATTCAGAAGAGGTGCAGTCTAAAGGCAGCAGATATATCCCTTCCTTTTTCAGGGTGTACCTTTCAAATGTCTGGGAATTTGAAGTTGCAAGAGGCCTTGCTAGAAAAAGGCTCTTAGAGCTTTCTCCCAGATTTGGAATGAACCCATTTGGGCAAGTCGTTTGGAAGTTATGCACATTGGAGGTTGGTGCAGCAGTTCTAAAAAGTGCTGGCAGCTTCTTGCTTTTGCCTTTGTACTTGTTATTTTTTGGTCCCCCTTCACCCCTTGTCATTTGGCCGGTTGTTTGGCCTAGTTTTCATGAGTTTTGCTGAATGCTAAGACATATAAAAGAGGGGAGAACCTCAACTTGTAGACACTTATGAATGAATGAATGAATTTGGGTTGAGTTTAACTCCCTTGTTTTCTCTCTACTCTTGCTTATCACTAGCATAGGTCCCTAGTGTGGTGCTCAAGAGTCCTTGAAGATCAATTGAGTGGTGATATCTTATCTCATTTGATCCTCAAGGAGAGCTCTAAGTGAACTTGGTGGTGATATCTTATCGAAGCAAGCTTAGTTTATCTTCTTGTTCCATTGTTGCTTGCAATCTCTTTCTCTCTCCTCTTTCATTTACTACACTACTTGAGATCCCTTCTTTGATCTTCATCTCGTGGTCATAGAAGTGCATCAAGTGGTATCAGAGCTATTGGCTACTCTCGTAGGCCATAGCTTCCAACCCCAAACACATCCCCTTAACCCAAACACAAAATCATCCCACAAAGAACTCTTGCATTTCATCCACCATGCCTTCATTAAGGAACTTCAGGAAAGAGTTAGCCTTGATTGAAATTGAGTTGATTAGCCTAAAAATCCCAAGATTTTATGGCCAAAATGATGAGTTTACAATTTGGTTTTCCATGGTAAAGCAAGCCTTTAATTGCCACAACCTTAGTGACCAAGAGAACTTCAAGGTGGTTATTTCAAAATTGAGAGGTTGTGCACTTCAATGGTGGAAGAATTACAAGTTTAAGACAAGGAAGAAAGGAAAAGGGAAGGTGAGAACTTGGAAGAAGTTGAGGGGTAAGTTGATGGGTGCCTTTTTCCCACCCACTTACATGCTCAAACATGTTTCTCTACTTCCTAAGAAGAATGGCTCAAGGCCCTCATGTGTGGACATCCTTTTCAACAAGGGAAGTCCAAAGAGTCATCACACTTCTAGCCTTCCTACCTTACTCCTGTTGAAGGAAATCATCTTCTATGACGATGAAGAAGTAAATGAAGAGGAGGAAGATTTAAATCGGTTTGATCTACCTCTTATATTTGATGACTATGGTGATGACCCTTGAAGACTATGGTGATGAATAGCTCTTAGACTTTAAAGAGTTAGGACCAACCTCGGCTCCTTCATCTTTTTGTGAGGAAGAAGAACTAGCTTGCAAAGAGGAACTCCATCTCTCTTTTTAACACCAAATATTTTCATCAAGAAGACAAAGTAGAGGTAACAAGAGACTTCCATTCCTCATCTTTATTAGTATCCCCTCTTGAGTCCCTTTGCTTTCAACCCTTTCATCCTTGGCCACAAAATAATAAACCACAAACCCACAAGTGCTTTGACGAAGACCTCACCCATGAATTTACCTCACAAAATCCTAAAGTGAGGCCTAAGAAGTTTGATGGTTCCTTTCCTATGGCCGAGAAAGTCGGTGCAAACTAAAAGAGAGAGAAATGCTTATCTCCTTCCTTACAAGAGCCCATCTATGAAAAGCCCCACAAAATTCACCCACAAGAGCTCGAGAATTTGAGGGCAAATTCTTTCTAACAAAGGGAGGATGATGTACCCATGGGGAGCAATGAGGGTGACCAAGTTCACTGGCAATTCACCCCCAAGGAAGTCCAAGAAGCCACCCAAGTCATGAGAAAACGCATAGAAGATCAAGGCCATTGCCCAACAATTCTGGTCAGCAAGTGCTGTAACTTGGTGACCCTAGTCACCTAGGATAAAGGTGGTTTAGGCCATTTTATTGCCTTGGTTTTTAATTTTAGGAAGTTATCTTTCCATTAAAGCAAATTTCAAGTCATTTGGACTTCATTTGCCCATCCAACTCAGCCCTTGAAGTCAAGCTATACAAACTGTCCAGAACAGCCATTTCAGTACCCAATTTTGAAGCTCCATTTTCTCTATCATTAGATGAACCTTGGAATTATCAAATCTACTTTTTGAAATCCTTTTGGAGTGCACTGAAAGGCCAGTAAAGGAGTTTGAATTCAAGTCCTTGGTTGAGGTGTCAAAGGCAAGCAAATTCAGAAGAGGTGCAATCTAAAGGTAGCAGATATATCATTGCATTTTTCAGGGTGAAACTTTCAAACGGCTGGGAATTTGAAGCTGCAAGAGGCCTTGCTGGAAACTAGACTCTTATAGATTTCTCCTAGATTTGGAATAAACCCATTTGGGCAAGTACTTTGGAAGTTATGCTGATTGGAATTTGGTGCTGCAGTTCTGAAAAGTGCTGGCAGCTTTTTACTTTTGTTTTGTACTTGTTATTTTTTGGTCACCGTTCACCCCTTGTCATTTGGCCGGTTATTCGGCCTAGTTTTCATGAGTTTTACTGAATGTTAGGACATATAAAAGAGGGGAGAACCTCAGCTTGTAGACACTTATGAATGAATGAATGAATTTGGGTTGAGTTTAACTCACTTGTTTTCTCTCTACTCTTGCTTATCACTAGCATAGCTTCCTAGTATGGTGCTCAAGAGTCCTTGAAGATCAATTGAGTGGTGATATCTTATGTCATTTGATCCTCAAGGAGAGCTCTAAGTGAACTTGGTGATGATATCTTATCCAAGCAAGCTTAGTTTATCTTCTTGTTCCATTGTTGCTTGCAATCTCTTTCTCTCTTCTCTTTCATTTACTACACTACCTGAGATCCCTTCTTTGATCTTCATCTCAAGGTCTTGGAAGTGCATCACATAGGTTTTTATACATAGCAGCTGGCGTTTCCATCATTTTTGATGTATTTTTATAGTCACCATTTAATGAATTATACCATTCAGTTACAGTATTAGAAAAACTATACTTGATATAGTATAGGAAATTAGTAGCAGTACATGTAGTATTTAGGTTTAAGATACTATTCATACCTCTTTTCTAGTGCTCAAATATTTTTTCTCTATTACGAGCTCCATCTATGTTTAGGATATATCCTGTTTAGTTAATTGGAGCAAGGTCAATTTCTTCATAAGTTGTAGTTTTCCTTGAGATAAACCCAAAGGAAAAATTGATTATACATCCCATTGGAACATACCTAGGTATCATAAAATGAGTATTTCTTCTGCAAGGTTCACCAAATTCTTCACGCTTAAGAACAACTTTATTAGCTAGATTCGTCTCTTTTTCACTTAAGACAAGTTCTTCTCCAATCTCATTGATATCGTTTTTAGAAACCATTCTACCATATTTGTAGTTCAATCAGATTCATCTATTGATATATTTCTTCTTCTAA
>NCQV01075662.1:6107-25446 GCA_002740545.1 Lophocereus schottii | reverse complement strand
ATAACATGTCATGTTTACTACTAGTTGCACCCATGATCTTGTTTAATTCTTCTAGATTTTGTTCTTTTTTAAACATATTGCATAATTCATCAAGATTGTACTGCTTATACTCCATCATCTTCTTCTTCTTTTGCCTTTTCAGATAATTTTCCAACTGATTTTTCTATACTTCTTTTTGGATTTTTATATCATGCAGAGGAAATGAATTTTTATTTTTTGAATTTTGGAAAGGATAGTTATGCTAAAAGAGAGTACTAATACTTAAACTTGATTTTTCACTGTGTTTGATTTCATTAACTAAAGAAAGATGGATTACAGACAATACTTCTTAAGCTCTTTAAGTTCAATCTTAATTTTGTCTAATTCAGTTTTTAATTCTAAAATTATATCAATGATACAGTTAATTAAGGTGTTATTAAAGCTGTTCATTCTGGTGAGGGCACAATATGAGAATAAATAGAAGCAGGACAACTAGGTGATGATTCAAATGTTAAGCACAGTTAATTAGCTTAGTCAATCATTAATTAGCTTAATAATCTTAATTATTTTTGGTTACATGGCTCTGATACCAAATAAAAGAGCACATCGAATACTACTTAATTAGAGAGAATATACATGCACAAATTTTAAATTTTTTGAAAGTAAATTTTTAAGGATTGGGGTTAAAATGCAAATTTTAATAATTTAATGGCTCAAGAAAAATGAAAGGTACTTAAAAGTTCGGTCAATAAACATCAAGGTACTGATGTATATCTTTCTCAAGGGTTAAGTTTAACTCAATTCAAGAGTGAAAGCTGCAATGATGAATGATTACAATCAAGTACAATAAAGGATAGAAATTAAACTAATCTTTGGATACAGAATCACCACCAGAGACCAATCTAGTGAGAACTTAAGCTTGTTCAAAGATACAGATAGGAATAAGTTTAGGGCCATTAACCTTGATTAGGATACAAAAGCACAACCTAAAAAAGAGTTAAGACTCGCTTGATCACGACCTAACTCGGCCTAAGCTAACATAAGCAATTAAAGTGTTTTAACAAACTCAAAGGAGCAAAGCTTAACTTGCAAAGTTCAAATTTGATTTTACAAAGAGAGCTACTTGCCTACTTATACACATCCGTGCTTGTTGCCTAGGAAGGATTAGAGGTTTTTTCCTGGTTAGGAAACCTCTAATTATGCTTAAAACTACCTTACATTCTGTTTAAGTACAAAGTATGTTTAACTAAGCTAATTACAAGAATGAGTCTGGCTAAGGAAAAGATTAAATCCTTAAACTCTTCCTAAGCTCTTCATTTAGCCTTAAGAAGGCTGGTTGCACATGGAGGAGAGAGGAAAAGACTGCTGGCAGTATGCACTTTACGACAAACCAATAGGAGTGTTCTTGCCTTAATTCTCATTGGTTTTGCTTTTGGCTGGGCTAAAAAGGCTCGTTATTATGCCTTAACTTCCTTTAATATCAAATGATGCTGCTAGGTCATAACTGGATGCCAAAAAGGAGGAATAACTAACTTTGCAGCCAATTGGATATAAGGAACATATTCTACCTGTTTTTGGTTGCTGCATTTCCTTGACAAAGTGTGAACATGATTTGCATTTCCTTCCATGGGAGGAATCCTTAGGATTTCTAGTAAATCCCTCAATGAGAAATTAGGTTTAAATCATCATTTGCTGGCCTAAAACCTCAGTTGAATAGAACCGGGCAGAATTGGGTGTAGTCCAGCATGGTTTAGAAAATGGCCTTGGTTCTTCAATATTTACCTAATTTAACTTGCTTTTATTATTGGACCAGACAGTTAACATCCTAGAGAACCAAAATATGCAAAAATCTATAACTTAAACCTCAAGGAGTCCTAAGTAATCTTGAACACAAAACCGGGTATGTGCAGGGATGAACTGCCAGTTTTGATCTTCAGACTTTTCTTTCGGCTTTGAATGAACAAATAATGGCCAAATGCAGTGATTATTGATTTTATGGAAAGCAAACATCTTAAGGAACCAGAATAAGCAAAAATTCAGGACTTAATCCTCAAGGAGGTCTAAGTATATTGGTTCCCAAAACTGGGCTGCTGCACTGTTTTGAACCCAGACCTACTGTTTGTGTTGCTCAGCAAAATATAGGTCTTTTTTTGGACTTTGGCTGCTGAATGTGATTTATCTAAGCTTATTTGTATGTATTAAACAAACTTCCTTGATGGATCTCCATCAGGGACTAAAATATCCGCTCCAAAAACTTAGACCCAAAAAAATTAATGTCGCATATGCCGGGGCATGTTAGGATTAACTCCCTGCTTAAGTATACTCAAATGATCATGCCTCTTTTTAGCACTAATGTCTCCTTTTATAGAAGAGATGGACTACATAGGGTGCCCTAATGGCTATAGTACATACATCGATATTTTCACATGACTACATCTGCTCTAACATGGCTACAGTAGAATGCTTTATTTTACTAACTTGACACTTGACAAAATGACACACTAATGATGCAACAACTTTTTAGAGTACTTAATGTTGACCAAACTGGTCGTCTACATTGGGATTCTGCATGCCTTCATCTCTAATAATGCCTTAAAAAAATGACTCTAAGGTATCCTTAGTTTTTGGTTCTTGACTTCTTGAAAATTATATTGCGGTACCCTATGTTTTCGAATAAAAGACTCTTAGGTCCTTTTTCTTATTATTTTGGCCCCTATCCTTTTAGAAATTACAGAAAGATGACTGAAAAGGGTAAAATATGCAAATAAGCTATTTTTAGGATTGTTCAAGAAACGCGCTTTTGTAAATGATTAACCTTCTTCTAATGACTTTACTGTTGCTAGTTATCATAATCTATTACTTATATTATAAATATTATACTTTCTATAGTTATAAGCCTGCCATGCTCAGTAAAATAACTAAACCTTAATTAAGGAGTTTCGACCGTTCACTGAACTTAGTTGACATTAGACTCCGGCGTTCCTCTAACTTCTAGTTTACAGAGATTACTAATCTCAACTACACCTTTCTTAGATCAGGCGCAACACAAATCTGTTTTGTTTCCTATCTTAGATGGTAGTCACTAATTATGTTTTATATATTTTTAAAGGATATTGAGACTTTAATTAAGAAATTATAATATTTAAGATATAGGGTTCAATTGAATAACGTTTCCTATTGGAAAACTTCTTTTATTGAAAGCTTGAAAGTGGAAATATTATAATGGAAAGATTAAAGAAGGACATAAGCTATTAAGATCATCAGCGATGCTTGCCCATAGAAAAATAGAGAATCCCGACTTCTCCTTTGCTCAATTATACTCAAATGACCGTTCTCTTCTCAGCACTCAATCTCCCCTTTTATAGAGGGTATGGGGGTATATAGGATGCCATATCAATTATAGAACACATACTGATATTTTTAGATGATTACAGCTTTCGGGACACGGCTCAGTGGACAACATTATTTTAATCATCTCACACCGGAAAAAGTAGTACAGTAATGGAGCAACCACTTTTCAGAGTATTTAATACTAACAACCCTAGTCATCTATATTGAGATTCTGTATGCGTTCATCGCCAATAATTTTCTCAGTCCATCATTATCCAGATAATCATCAAAATCTTCATCAAGTTGAAGATGCTCTCGATCCCATTTTTCAAATAATTCATGAAGATATTTCTTCTCATTCTCTGATAAAATTTTTTCAGTTCTAATATCAAAGAGATAATCAAAGACGTCTTCTAAAGGAGCTCCTTCTATTCATATATCTGCTGAAGTCATTATGATATGAGAAACTTATACTTCTGCAGTGCATTAGCATTATTCCTTGCTCAATCAACTCGAACATTTGATGGTAAATATTGGAAAAACTGATGGCTCTTACTAGAGCAGGATCAGTAACTAACTCATGTCATTTCGAAAACCATTCTTGTTGTTGATCTCTGGAATTGTCTAAATCAGCGAGTTGAACCAAATAATGGGCTGATTTGGCTTTCCTATTTTCATACTCAACTAATGCATAATGTATCTCCATATATAGGCATCTAATGTATGTGATTTTTGTTGGACCATCAGGAGATGTAAGAATCCAATGGGTCGTTTTGAACATGCAGTGTTGAAACTTAGTTAGTCTTTAGAAAAATGGGTACTTCGGATATGGGATTTTCATAACATGAACTACCATTCTATATTCCCAGACTTTCACGAATGGGTCATTTGGAAAGATTGAATTTGCTGGAAAGGTACTACGACCAATTCCAAATCTATCAGGAAAGTAGATTGTTGTACTCCAAGATTCCCAAATATCATAGGAATAATTATGATAGTAGCCAATGCGGACTGCATACCACTCGTTAAACTATTTTTCTTAAATATGTAAACTTATTTTTTCATGGATATCATAAGGGCACATTAGGTAATTCATTTGTAACTCTAGAAGGATAAATCTTTGGGCTATTACATAGTTAGAAGATAGTAAATCAAAATGTGATTTACTTTTTTTATGAAATCCCAAAATATCCATAAAGATTTTACTAGAAGGAGAAACCCGTTCTAGTAGTATGGTATTTCATTTTGGATTTCCTCCTTTTTCAGCAGCAGGTCTACTATGATGATTACTGCCGGCACGCTCACGAGTTAAACTATCTGCTAGAGATTTCTTCGATCCTTGCATATGTCCAATAGAGAAAGAAAACTAATTAAGCGATAATTGCCAATTCACAAAACTAAGTATTACTTAGCAATCAGTTCGAATAAGAAAAGGTTTTGGGGCTAAAAAGATTAAGAACTTTTTAATTCCCTTTATGATTGCAAGGATTTTTTTTTCCCCATCGTAGGATAGTTACATTCTGCTTTATTAAAACTTCCACTATAGTATTTGCAGAGTTTTTATCCTTCTTTGATTTTGAGTATCGTACTCTAGTGCTCATTGGTAGCATTTCTCTTAAGAATTAAATCATATCCTTCATTAGTCAAATTGAGAACAGGAAGATCTTTGCGCATCTTTTTGAAGTGTTGAACAATATTTGAATCACTAGGGGTCCATGTCCAACTTACTTCTTTCTTAAGTTTCTGGTGTAATGGTTTTCTTAGATTAGCTAAATCTTTAACAAAATCTGAAGCATAGCTAAGGCATCCAAGAAACCATTTGAATTACTTCCTATCTTTAATCTTTTCAAGAAAATTTTCTATTTTTTTTCCAAAATATGTTTTATAGAACGATTCATCTAACTTCTATTTCTAGACATAAAAACTCAATCTCTTGTTCAACATAAATGCACTTGTTCTTACCAAGTATAATACCGTGATCAATGCATCTTTGGATAACGGCTAAGACATCATCTTTGTACTATTCTATGATTTTGAAAAAGACAAGGATGTCATAAATCTAAACTAAACAATAGAGATTAAAGTCTTTGAAGATGTTATCCATTTTTCTTTAGATTATTTATGGTGCATTCTTTAGGCTAAATGACATTACTATCCACTCATAATGTCCTCGATGGGGACTAAATGCAGTTAAAAGAAAACTTTCCTCATTCATTTTTATCTGCTAGTATCCACTTTTACAATCCATTTTCGAGAACCTATAGGCTCCTTGAATTCTATTGAAAAAGACTGTTTTATTAGGAATGTAATAACCATCAAAGATACTATTATCATTAAGATTTTTATAATTGATTAGCATTCTTGAATTCTTTGATTTGTTACAACTACTATCTATATAGACACACAATTCATATTTAGCATATCCCTCTAAACATATATTTATTTGGATATAGATGATATTAGGATTTCTATTGGTAATTTCATAACATATCTCCATAGTCACATTTTGGACTAATTTATCTTCGTAGATCGGTTCACTAACAATTCTGGTTTTATACCGAATGACTTTTTTTTATCTAAACTCATTCTTTAGTGTACACTATGTCTTATATATAGGTTCAAAACTCATTCTCCTCATTTAATTGGTCATGCTTATTGCATCATCTTCTTTAAGCTCTTCTTTAGCTGATGAAAACCCTTCTCCCCATTCTGATTTTACACTCATGCTTCTCAATAATTGGGGTTTAATGGTAATTTTATCATTCTCATCAATTTTTATTACATTCTTATTATTGATCTTTGTAGGGTTGATAAAGCTAGATATCCATGATCAATCAATTTTTATCTCATTCGGATTGAATTTAATGCTCTAGATCTTTTACATAGGGGTAGGACTTTCACATTTTTGTGCTTCTATCATTGTTACTTTACTCATTGGGTCTATAGTATTACCTATTGTAGATTATTTTCCAAAATACATTCAGTGGATATCCTCTTCTTTTCATATCTATCGCAACTATTTTTTTCTTCATAGATAAGAAGTTTTCAGTAAAAACATCGTTTTCGCTAACATAATATTGAGGTCGGCAATTGAATCCTACTGATCCATTATATAAATTGGTCTTAATTTCTGTGATAGTTTCATTATTAAATTTGGTATGCGTAATATCAAAGAGCAAAGCATAAAGATCAATATCTTTGCCATAATATTGTAATAGAGTGATTTGAACTTGGACACTTCCAACATGGATATATCTGTGCCTTCTATCTTTGTCATGCCTTGGGATATTTTCCCGATTAATGAGATTAACTTCTCCCACATTGTACTTACAATGTCTTATCTCTAGATCTCCTTCCATCATTTCATATACGTATTTGCTTTTTAATTGAAATATAAACTTTTTATAAATCGTGTCGTTCTGGATTATGGGAAGGACCAATCTCCCTGGACGTCTTTGTTCTCATTGTCTACAGCAAACTCTTCTCTTTGAAGATCACCAAAACTAATTGAGCAACTTTCCATCGGATGACTTGTCTCTTCATAATCATTTTCTTCAAATTCGTCTTCTAGTATAATTTCAACAATTCCTTTGTTGTTATTTGGGGTTAGGTCTGGTGCCTTTTCCTCACTTAGCTCAAAGTAATCCACGCTTCCTAGAGTTTCAATTGGCTTACTACTCCTCATATTTTTGCTTTCAATAGCATAATGTCCTACTTCTCTGCATGCCCAGCATTTACATTTGTTTTTCCCTACAGGGCAATAGGTTGCTTTCCTAAAAAATCTTTGTTTTTTAGGGCTTGGTTTGTTATAATATTTTTTTCTATATTTCCTCCCATTTGCTTATTAAAACTCCTTCTCTTATAAAATTTTCT
This sequence comes from Lophocereus schottii, assembly GCA_002740545.1. Classification (NCBI taxonomy): domain Eukaryota; kingdom Viridiplantae; phylum Streptophyta; class Magnoliopsida; order Caryophyllales; family Cactaceae; genus Lophocereus; species Lophocereus schottii. The sequence continues at coordinate 18,264 of NCQV01075662.1, read as the reverse complement.
TTTTCTTCTCCTTTCAAGTTCCTTTCCCCATTAGTGAGGTGAATCCCAACTAGATAGAAATTGCTTCTTAGTTTTCTTTTACTTTTGGTGATCACGATATTGATCATTGACCCATTTTCTTAAATAAGATATTCTTAAACTAGGGATATTAATAACATCTACTCTTTCAAGCTATGCAATGCATTTTTCCTTAATTATCAAATTTATCGAATGTGGCAATTGTCATATAACATACCAACGTTAGTTTCATTATGCACAACTTTATAATAATATTGGCTAAATTTAGCAATATAATTCTCAAGATACCTCGTATCTCAGGATGCAAATTTATTAATCTTTCTTTGCTATTCTCATTCTTTTTCTTCAGAATCAAGTTTAGCTCCAATAAGCTTAGTTTTGATTTCCTTGCATAAATGTTTGAACATTGTAGATGGTGTTTCATCATTCTTAATGCATTTTTACCATCTTCGTTTAATGAATTATAGCAATCAGTTATAATGCCAGAAAAACTATGCTCGATATAATTCATGAAATTTTCTGCAGTCCATGTGGTATTTAAATTTAAGATACTGTTCATTCATCTTTTTCAGTGTTCAAATATTTCTTCTCCATTACGAGCTTCATCCATGTTCAACATATATCCAGTTGGCTAATTGGGGTAAAACCAATTTCTTCAAAGACTGTAGTTTTCCTTGGGATTAAAAAAAAAAATTTTGTTGCATGCCCTACTGGAATGTACCTAGGCGTCATAAAATAGGCATTTCTTCTAGAAGGTTCATGAAATTCCTATTGTTTAGCAACTATATGTTAACTAGATTGGACTCAATTTCGTCTTTGTTATGGTCTTCTCCAATCTCGTTAAGCTCGTTGTCAAATACCATGTTACCATATTTTTTTATCCAGTTTGTTTTTAATTTCTTCTAAAGGTACAACATCAAGATTTTCTAGTTTGATAAGGTTTATCTGCTAATATATTTCTTCTTCTAACTAGATATTATTTGCCCCTTCATATTTATCAGATAATATCTCTTGTTTATCGACTTTGGCACCCCTGATTTTGTTTAACTCTTCTGGATTTTGTTCTTTCTCAAACATACCCTGTAGTTCGTTAAGATTATACTACTCATACTCTATCCTCGTCTCCTTTCTATGCCTTTTTAGATGATTTTTCAGCTGATTTTTCTCTACTTTTTGAATTTTTTATATCATGCAAAGGAAATAGATTTTTCTTTTTTGCATTTTGGAAATGATATTCATGCTGAGAAGGAGTACTAATATTTAAAGTAGATTTTCTGATATGTCTAATTTTGTTAACCAAAGAAAGATGGATTACCGACAATTGTTTCTTAATCTTCTTAACTTAAGTCTTAATTTTGGTTAATTCAGTTTTTAAATCTAAAACTATATCAGTGATATAGTTTAATTTGGGTGCTATTGAAGTGGTTCCTTCTGGTGAGTGAGCAATATGAGAATAATTAGGAATAGAACATTTAGGTGATGATTCAAGAATTAAAGACACTTAATAAGCTTAATCAACTACTTATTACTATTAATGATCTTAATTATTTTTTGGTCCGGTGACTCTAATACCATATTAAAGAGGACTTCGAGTAGTACTAATGAGAAGAATATAACATGCACAACTTTAAATTTTTCAAAAGTAAGTTTTTAAGGATTGGGTTTATATTTGTAAATATGAAAAGACTAGGGTGTTATGTAAAAAATGAAAATACTAAATCAGGTCCTTTTTGTTGGTTATCTCATAAGTTGAGATACCTTACAGTTATTTTTAAAAACTGAGAGCCCTTTTTGCTATTTACACAAAACTTGAGGTACCTTCATGTATTTTATCCTAATATCTTTCAGTCCATCATTATCTAGACGATCATTAAAATCTTCTTCAAGTTGAAGATGCTCTGGATCCCATTCTTCAAATACTTCATGAACATATTTCTTTCCTTTTTTGATAAGAATTTTCCAACTCCAGTATTAAAGAGATAATCAAAGACATCTTCTGATGTAGCCCCTAACCTTAATATGTTTGCTAAAATCATTATGGTAAACAAAAGTAGTGCTGCTGCAATGTATTAATGTTTTTCCTTGTTGAATTGATGCCCACATTGGATGGTGAATGTTGTAAAAATCAATGGTTCTTGCTAAAGTACAACCACTAACTACTTTGTTCTGGAAACCATTTTTGTCATTCATAATTGGGATCATTTAAATCATCTAATTAACACGATAATGGGCTCGTTTGACATTTTCATTTTCATATTCAATTATTGTGTCATATACCCCGACATACAGACTTCTATTGTATGTAATTGTCGTTGGACATTAGGAGATGTAAGAATCTAATGGATCCTTTTAAAAATACATTATTGAAACTAGTAAGTCTTGAGAAGAATGAGCACTTTGGATATGGAATTTCCATGAGTAAGGTACCATTTCGTATTCCGAGGCTTCCATGATAGGGTCACTAGAGGGTTTGAATTTACTAGAAGTCTAACAGCACCAACTCCAAATCTATCAAGAAAGCTCCATGACTCCTAAATGTCGTAAGAATAATTATGATATTAGTCGATACAGGAGGATACTAGTTGTCGAACCGTTTCTCTTGAATATAAGAACTTATTTTTTCCTGAATGTTATAATCTTTGTACTATTAGATAGGCAAACGACAACGGACCAAAGCGTGATCTAACTTTTGTATGAAATTTCAAACTATCCATAAGGACCTTACTAGAATGAGAAACCCGTTCTAGCAATAAAGACATTTCATTTAGAATTTTCTCCTTTTCCGACAAGAGTTCTGCTCTGATGATCATCATTGACAAGTTCATGAGTTAAACTATCTGCCAAGAAATTCTTTGATCCCCATATATATTCAATAAACAAAGAAAACTGGTTAAATCATAATTGCCAAAGTAGGAGTCGCTCTTGCACTTACATATTTAATAAATTATGTTTCACAAAACCACGTATCGCGTTGCAATCAATTTAGATAAGACAAGGTTTTGAGGCTAAAAAGATTAAGAAATTTTTAATTCTGATTGCAAGGATTTCTTTTTCCATTGTAGAATTGTTGCATTCTGCTCTATTAAAACTTCTACTGTAATATTTGCAGAGTTTTTCTCCTTCTTTGATTTTGAGTATTGTACTCCAGCGCTTATTACTCGCATCAATCTTAAGAATTAAATCATCTCCTCTACTAAGCAGATTAAGAAGATGCAGATTTTTACACATCTTTTTCACGTTTTGAACAATCTTTGAATCACTAGGGGTCTATATGCAGCTTACTTCTTTCTTGAACTTATACTGCAATGGTTTTCTTAATTTAGGTAGATCTTTTGTGAAATCTGAATCATAGGTAAGACATCGAAGAAACCTTTCTAATTGCTTTATATCTTCAATCTTTTTAGGGAGATTTGGTATTTTTTTTCAAGAATATGCTTTTGCAGGATGCTTTGTCCAACTTTTATCTCTAGACCAAGAGACTTAATTTCCTAATCAGCATAAATGCACTTGTTTTATCAATAAGTAATACCATGATCAATACATCTTTGAGTGACAGTTAAAACATCATCTTTGTGTTGCTCTATGATAATACGGCCATAAGCGCATGGTGGCGTTGTAGTAAATCAAGGTCAGTCCCATAGAGACTAGATCAAGCTAGCGGGTTGTGCTCCCCCGAGATAGGCTAAGGGGATTAAAATTTGAGATTGAAATTAAAATTAATCCACCATCTAATCTAGTGAATAAATAATCAAGGAATTACCAAAAAAAAGCAATCTTTTAATTCATGCATGAATCAACTAATTCTTCCTTAATTGGTTGTTTTAAAACTGACAATCAAAGTATCACAACCCTCTTTCAAGATGAAGTGAAATACCTAAATCTAACCAATTACCATTTCTCAAGGGCTCTTGATTTGTTTAGGTTCATTAAGCATATGATTATCAAATTTGTGGTTTCTTAATTGATGTGATTATCTCAAGACTCCATACAATTAAGTCAAATCCTAGAATTCAAGTATTGAATTTTACCTTTCAGTTCTTCACCCAATGCCCAAAACATGCAAGAAAGTGATCAAATTTCTTACAAGATAATAAACATCTGGAATTGATAGAATACTCCAACAATTCCAAAATACTCAAGAAGATCAGCGTAAGATTGCTAAAATTAACAAGTGTTCGCATAAATCCAAGATCAAAACAGCAAAAGATAATAAAAATTACAAAACATAAATACTAAAATGAGACATGAGAAGAGAAGAGAAGACATGAGAAATCCCTCTTCCTTGCTAATCTCCCCCTTCTACTTGCTCTCAACTCTCTCTGGTCTAAATCTAAATCCTAACTTGATGGAGGAATATCAATGTGGATGGGATCCATGAAAAATGAGGCTGAAAGCAGGCTTGTGTTGTGATAACAAAAGCCGTCAAACGTTACCATTGCTCAAAAAATGCACAACAACGAAGATATCAAGCTAACTCGGGGAGACAGAGAACACCACGGACCATGGGCACCACCATGGACAAACCATGATGGCCACTACCTCGGTCGTTTTAACTTGCTCCTTCTACTGCTTCTTCTTGAAATGTCCTAGAACATGGTTCTAGCCACAGTTTGTTCATGTTGGTTATCTTTGAGCCTCTTTTGTTACCTTATTTGACCTATGAGGCCTCAAAATTTTCATTATACCATCATGCTTTGGCTCACAAAGTCAAAATATGCAAATACTCTCAACACAAGTAGAACGAAGCATAATAGTGAAAATAGGGGCGCAAATCATATAATTAAGTATATTAATCCCCTAAAATGACTCCCAAACAATCATGAAATCCTATGTAGATACGACATTCATTATATGTTGTTGGAAAAGACAAGGATATCATCGATATAAACTTGACAATAGCTATTAAGATATTTGAATATGTTATCCATTCTTCTTTAAAATATTTAATGTGCATTTTTAAGGTCAGATGGCATTACTAGCCACTCATGATGTCCTTAAGGGGGAACTAAATGCAATAAAAAAATACTTTCTTCATCCATTTTTATCTGCTAGTATCCACTTTTGTAATCCACTTTCAAGAACCAAGAGGCTTCTTGAATTCCATTAAAAAGAACAGTTTTGCCAGAAATATAATAATCACCAAAGACAATATTCTCATTAAGCTTTTTATAATCGATAACCATTCTAGCTTTTCCTCTTTTTTCTTAAGCATGATTTCTTACCACAAAAGGGGATTGGTGATATTACTCTTACTATTCCTAATTAACACTTTCTCTAAAAGTTCCTTGATGTGCTTATCAAAATTCTTAGGTGTGTATACACGATTTATTTGACTCGGACAATAATGCTTGGATTTAACAAAGTGGTCTTTCCAAATATCTAATCTTTATCCCATAATTTAAGAGGATTCTCAGCGTAGAGTTCTTTGCATAATTACTCTTGTTACTAAATAATATGCTTTTTAATGGATAACTTAAGTAGTGAGATTGTTAGTGCTACCTTACATTGCATAGCTATTACTTTCTCAGCACGCTGGCTGTGTGTAAAGTCAATTTTCTGATGAGTGTAAACTTTATTTAATTTATCAATAGGAACTGATTGACCAACTATTGTGAATATTATTTGGTTTATGGTTTGTGTGCATACAGAATATAGCCTCTAAAAAGTATTTTCAATAATCATATCATGAGAGAGTTGATTAGTAGTCCATAGAATTGATATAATATATTAGACTCCTCCTATTTCTTGGATAACCCTTCTATGGCTTTGTTTTGACTCATGATGCTATTAACAGCTACCCTTACCCGTAAAGGATTCTTGGATTTTTTCCTCATAAATTCTAGAAGTAATATTTTTTTTCCAAAATAGACAGAAGAACCACTATCAATGGAAGAGCACAATTTATATATATTATATCCCTCTAAATATATATTTATTGGGAAACAAATGCTATTAGGATTTGTAGTGGTGACTCCATGACATATTTTTATAGTCACAATTTTGACTAATTCTTCCTCATAGATTGAATAGTTCTTATTTTGTATCCGATGACTTTTTTACCTATGCTCATACTTTGATCTACATTGTATCTGGCGGGTTCAAAACTCACTCTACTTATTTTAGTAGTCATACTAATTGCTTCTTTAAACTCTTCTTTAGTAGTTGAAGATCCTTCCTCCCATTTTAATCTAACACTCATACTTCTTAATCCTTGAGGTTTAATGATAATTTTACCATTCTCATAAGTTTTTATTACATTTTTCTTATTAATTTTTGTGGGATTGGCAAAGCTAGATATCCAATTTCCATCGATTTTTTTTTATCTCCTACTGATTGGATTTTATCCTTTGAATTTTTTGTGTTGGCGTATTAGCATGGAACTTTAAGATATTTTGGCTTCTATCATTGTTATCTTAGCCTTTGGATCTATCGCATTATCTAGTTTGTAGATTATTTCCAAAATATCCTTAGTAGGTATTATCCTCTTTTCATGCCCATCCAAACTAATTTTTATCTTAAGGGATAGGAAGTTCGTAGCAAATTCATCTTTTACGCTTACATAATATTCAGATCGGCAATTGAATCCTATTGGTTTACATAAATTGGTCTTCATTTCTATAAAAATTTGATTATTAAATTTGGTGTGCTTGATATCATAGTGCAAAGCATAAAGATCAATATCGTTGCCATAACTGTAATAGAGTAGTTTGCACTTGGACAATTCTAACATGGATATAGCTATGCTTTCTATCTTTGTTACGCTTAAGGATATTTTTCCAATCGAAGAGATTAAGTGCTCCCACATCATACTTATAGTCTCTTATTTCTATATCTCCTTCCATCATTTGATATACATACTTGCTCTTTAATTGAAAGATGAATTTTTTATAGATAATTTCTTTATGAATTATGGAAAGGACCCAATCTCCTTTGACTTCTTCATTCTCATTATCTACAAAAAATTTTTTTCTTTGAAGATCAATAGGACTAATTGAATTACTTTCCATCATATGACTAGTTTCTTCATAATACAAGCATATGCAAAGCAAGCCTACATTGGTAGTAACTAAAGCCTGTGATTGCCAAAAATCTAGAAGCTCTCCAATCATTTCATTCAGTGCCTGCGGTCTCTCTATATTCATCCTCCAATATAATTTCAGCAATTCTCTTGTTATTTTTCAAGGTTAGTTCCTTGCTAAGCTCAAACTAATCTAGACTATCCAAAGTTTCTATAAGCTTGTTGTTCTTCTTATTTTTGCATTTGTTTGCATAATGACCTACTTCTTTGCATGCCCAACACTTAAAATTGCTCTTCCTAATAGGATCGTAAATGGTTTTTCTAAAAATCTTCATTTTTTATGGCTTGATTTGTTATAATATTTTTTTTATATTTCTCTCCCCTTTGGTTGTTAAAGCTCTTTTTCTTATAAAATTTTCTTCTCTTCTCAGGCTCCTTTCCCCATCGGTGAAGATTATCCCAATAGGTCAGAAATTGTTTCTTTATTTTTTTTTTTTTTTTTGGGTTTTTGGAGATCAAGATGGTGATCATTGACCCATTTTCTTAAATAAGAGATTCTTATAGAAGAATATCAATAATATCTGTTTTTTTAAGCCATGTAATGTATTTTTCATTGATTTTATAGTTGATTGCATATGGTAATTTGCCATACAACATACCAATATGGGTTTTATTATGCCTAATTTTGTGGTAATATTGACTAAATTTAGCGATATAATTCTCCATATGTCTTAAATCCCATAACTCTATGTTATTAGTCTTTCTTTGCCATTTTCTAACTTTTTCTTTGGAATCATGTTTAACTTCGATTAATTCAATTTCGATTTCCTTAAATAATTTCTTGAACATTGATGTAGGTGTTTACATCATTCTTAATACATTGTCACCTTCCTCATCTGATGAGCCGTACTAATCAGCCACAGTATTAGAAAAACTATGTTTGATATAGTTTAAGAAGTTTCCAACAGTTTGAGTAGTATCAAGTTTAGAATGTTATTCATACCTTTGTCCCAATGCTCAAATACTTATTCTCTGTTACGAGCTTCATTGATGTTCAAGATGCAACCCATTTGGCTAATTGTGATAAGGCTAATTTTTTCAAAGGATGTGGCTTTTTTTGTGATAAACCCAAAAGAAAAGTTGGTAGTATGCCCTATGGGAGCATACATAGGTCTCATAAAATGAATATTTCTTCTAGAAGATTCATCAAATTCTTTAGGTTTAGGGACAACATTGTGAACTAGGTTGGACTTGATTTCATTTAAGTTGGCTTCTTCTCTAATTTCATTAATTTCACCATTAAATACATTTTATCATATTTTTTGTCTAATTTCTTCCTAATTTCTTCTATAGGAACAACACTAAGATGTTCTAGCTTAAGACGATCTCCAATGGTCGGCTCATGAGGGAAAATGGAGGAGAGAGAAAGGGGGTGAGGTAGCGGGGAGTTCTCCAGAGGTTGGCTCGCGGCGAGTAGCTTGCAGGTGAGAGCCGGCTCATGAGAGGCTTGGGGTTGCCTTTTGATTTTTTTTAATAGCTTTTTGATTAGGTTTTCTTTTTTTTTTTAAATTCTAAAAATAAAGCTATGTGTTATAGAGTGAGTCAATGGGTATTATTTTATTTGGTGAGCCAAAATAGTGAGCCTTTCATTAGAGAGAGGGATGATTGTGAGCTAAAAAGTTGGATCACAAGCTGATGTGATAGAGGTAGGGTCCAATTGGTAAGCCAAAAAAGACGCTCACCACTAGGAATGCTCTAATTAGGTTCATCCACTAGTATATTTCTTCTTCTAAGGGGGCATTGTTTGTCTCTTCATTATTGTCAGATAATACATCTTGTTCTTCAACTATTGTGCTCATAATTTTGTTTAAGTCTTCTGCATTTTGTTCGTTATCAAAAATATTATGTACTTCTTCAAGATTATACTACTTGTACTCCATCATCTTCTTCTTTCTCTGCCTTTTTAGATTATTTTTCAGTTGATTTCTCTCCTGCGTCTTTTTGGATTTTATATCTTGCGAAGGAAAGGAATTTTTGTATTTTTAGGTTTTGCAGAGCATATTTATGCTGAGATGAAGTACTAATACTTAAATCATATTTATCAATTTTGTTGATTATGGAAAGATGGATTACTAACAATTGCTTCTTAATCTCCTTAACTTCAGTCTTAATTTTCACTAATTTAGTATTTAATTCTAAAACTACATCAATGGCATAGTTTAATAGCATACTGAAGTGCCTCCTTTTGATGAGTGCATAATATATGAATAATTAGGATCAGGACAAGTAGATGACGATTCAAGCATTAAACATAGTTAATTAGCTTAATTAACTATTACTTATCTTAATTATTTTTGGTCATATGGATCTAATACCATATTAAAGAGGGCTTTCAGTAGTGCTAATAAGAATAATATTACATGAAGAAAATAAAAATTTTCAAATGTAAGTCTTTTAGGATTGAGGTAAAGTTTACAAATATGAAAATTTTTAGGAGCTATATTTAAAACTCAATGGTGACTTGTCCCCTAAAAGTTTATTGCATAAAAGTTCAATGGTACTGAAAGTTCAATTTTAGAAAAGTGCATCATACAAATTATTACAACTAAAGTTCGATGGTCCCAAAGGTAAATGATTCTTTTTTGAACTTGATAAATCATCTCCCCCTTCCCTTTTTCCAAGAAAGTCTTATCAAAATTTGGTTCTTACCTATTTCAATTTTATCATTCGCTAAAATTTATAGACCATGCAATTGGCTAATACTCATTTTTTACTTTTGTATTTGTATTTGTTATTTTCCTTTTCTTTAATCATTAAGCGGATTGATTTCACTTAAGTTGAAACCCCCTATTATTCAGGTTGCATATTTGTATCTATATACCAATGTATATTTTTTACTTAATTGTATGTGATTAAACTTATTTAAAGATTTTACACGACTTAGATTACTTAGTTCAAGCATAGTTATCACAGGTAATTGGGTTTACAACCTTTGGCACTAGTAAAGTGACCTTATGTTCCATTCCCTAAACAAATACCAGTTCCAAAAAATTGATGCATAATTTTTGTGACATCCTTACCTCTAATATCTAAGCTAGCCTTGAAAAACCACTTCTGCTGGAATAAAGTACAAAGGAAAGAAAGAGAATATGTGTATATTTCTCTTCTCTTATTCTCACGGCAGCATAATACAAGAGTATATATACAATACGTCTCTAAGCTAACCTTGGCTTCACCCACAAGTCACGGTTTTATACAGGAATAAAAATATATAGAAATATGTGTACAAAATATCCTTTCTATAACATATGTATAGAAAATATCCTTTCCTTAATACTCCCCCTCAAGTTGGAGCACATGGATTAATCTCGCATAACTTGCCCTGCCGAGAGAGAAACTATTGCTTGCCCAAGGCCTTGGTAAATATATCAGTTAATTGGAGTCGAAATGGAATGTAGGCTACTCTTTGGACAAGAGTAGCTCCTGAATGAAGTGACAGTCAATCTCAATATATTTGGTTCGTTCATGAGAAATAGTATTTTTAGCAATGTGCAGAGCTATCTGGTTATCGCAATATAACCTTATAGGCTGACCATAAAACACACCAAGAGAAGCCAAAAACGACTTAAGCCAAATGAGCTCACTCGTCACCATTGCCATGGCTTGATATTCAGCTTTAGTAGAAGAGCAAGAGACTATGGTTTGCTTCTTTGTTTTTTGAGATATAGGAGAGCCTCAAAGAGTAACAAAATACCCCGTCAATGAGCGGCGTGTAACTGGACAAGTCCCCAATCAAAATCACAATATGTGTAAATATGCAAATCAGATTGACTTCTTAATAGAAGTCCCTACCCAGGAGTTCCTTTTTAAATAATGCAAAACTCGGTTGGCTTTCTCAAAATGTTATGTCTTTGGTTCCAGTATAAACTGAGATAGTATGTGAATTGTATAACACAACTCGGGTCTAGTAACAGTAAGATGTATCAGACGACTGATCAATCTCCTGCATTGTATTGGATCACTCAAAGTTGGGCCATCTACTAGAGCCAATTTGTGATTGGGCTCCATTGGAAATGCAATAGGTTTAGCACCAAGAAACTCATTAACAATTTCAACGGCATGTTTTCGTTATGATAGAAATATCCCTCGTGAGTTCCAGGCAACTTCGACTCCTAGAAAGTATTCTAGAGGACCTAAATCCTTTACACAAAAGCACTTGCGTAAGTATGCTTTAGATTCAGCACAAGCTTTTGGATCATTACCAGTAAGAACCAAATCATCAACATAAACTAGAAGAGCCAAGAAGACATCTTTCTTTTGTAAGTGAACAGGGAGTAATCTACATAGGAGCGAATAAAGCCAAACAAAAGGAGTTTGGCAGAGAGCTTCGCAAACTATTGGCGTGACGCCTGTTTCCGACCATAGAGAGACTTTTGCAACTTATAGATCTTGTTGGGTTAAGATGTTCGAAATCCTGGAGGTAAAGTCATGTATACCTCTTCATTTAGATCGCCATGCAAGAACACATTATTTACAACCATTTGTTGTAGTTCCTAGCCTTTAGCAATAGCAACTGAAATAAAACACTGAACACTCACCATCTTCGCAATAGGGGCAAAAGTTTCATGATAATCAAATCCTGCAACCTGTTCATCTCCCCTTATCACAAGTTGTGCCCTATAGCGCTTTAATGTCCCATCAGACTTGTACTCAACTTTGTGAACCCATTTACAATTAATGAGTTTCTTTCCTGATGGAAGATCTTCAAAAGTCCATGTTTGATTGAATTCAAGTGCCTCAATTTCTTTTGCCATTGCTTCTCTCCAATGTGGATCTCTAACAGATTCGTGAAAGTATCTTAGTTCCACAGCTATGTGATAAGGATTACCTGAGGAAATCTTTTGGAGTGAGGCAAGTGACAAGGATCTGTTCTTTGCATAGAGAAACACAAGTAGTCTTGGAGATGCGATGGTGCTTTTTGTTGTCGATGTCCTTTCCCCAATTCTGGGATCACCAGTCCCTCCGTTTGTCGATTCTCCTACTCCCTCTGTCTGTGGATTCTCCTACTGGGGCCGCGACTTCCAGCTTGGCTAAAGTTTTGGTGGATTGCATAGCTTGTTA
>NCQV01075651.1:398-20337 GCA_002740545.1 Lophocereus schottii | reverse complement strand
TAGGTGCTGAATGCACCTGAGCTATGCGGCCTCGCAAACGGGGCACATGGAGTATCAACCACTCTAGTAAATCTTCAAGACTTGGCTATCAAATCAGACTCTGTCAATCTATGTCGGAGCTTATCAAATGCCACATCACAGGATTCGCAAGCATGGCAGTAAGAGAGCATCAAAATAATCAAAGAAAAGAAAGTTAGTGATCTCTTCAACAAAGCAAAACCAATAGAAAAATCAAAAGAAAAAGAGAAGAAAGTCTTCCACACGATGTTTCTAGGCTTACCCACTAGGTACATGCAATATGGGTTAAGGGAGGCATCATACCCAATAAAGTATCCTAAGGAGAGAAAATTATCAACATTTTCACCAAGCATATTAAACATTTTGACTGTATGGCCCAAATCAACATTAGCATCACAAATCTTAGAATTATAGATGAGCACATCTAAAGAGTACTCAGGGGAAATACGGGGTTGTGAACATGTAGGAGAAACATGGGAATTACCATGGGAATTGGGGAAAGCATAATTAAAATAATGACTAGAAGACTCCTCATGCAAATCTCATAACGACACCCCTCTAAAGGAGTGTTAACTAGATTATGCACCACATCAAGAGCATCTTCTGACGCACAATATAAATCACCCACATCAAACTTTGCAATCAACCTAAAAGGCTCACCCACCTAGCCCCGCGCACTGAGTAAAACGAAAGGATGAATTAGGTTGACTATAATATGCATAGATAGGACATGAAACAATATTATGGCCAGAGGAACCACACAAGTCACACCAAAAAGGGGCACAATACGATCTAGCATAAAATGCACAAGGATCAGGAAAAGAATAACCAAAAACACGACTAGCCTTCCCAAACTCAAATGAATCCCGAGCAATCCACTTAAGCAAACACCAGCCTTCATCAAAATTTTTACCATGAAATCCCAATACTCTAACAGAATGCTGGTGTGGTTGCTTCCTCATATCGCTAATTAGTTACAGTAATAGGGGGCCTTATATCAGTTGCCGGCTTAGGCTGATTGCAACCTTCAGGTGTAGCCTTAGGTTTGGGTACGCAAATTGATCTTATGGGTTGATTAGAGCAACTCGCTTCCTCATGTCCCAACCTCTTACATTTGTGAAGTAATAAGGAACCCATTTGTAATGCACTATCTGCTCTGTAATATTACCAAAAGGATCTCTAACAAATATTGTTTCTGGAAGAGAGGTAGATATATTAGCCTCAATCACCACTCTAGCATATAGAATTCGCTCTTTGAAGGCAGTGCATCTATCAACAAATAGAGGTTGTCCAATGACACTGGCAACTTTACTGAGTCCATTGGCAGGCCAAAAAGATAGATCAAGATTTAAGAACAAACTTAAATAGGTACTTTGCATATAGCCCCTTGATCAAACTTGAATGCTAGCGTCCAAGGCTTTAGCACAAGGGAATGATTGGCCACCAACCATGGTCCCCCTTTCAGAACAGCTTCTATGTCCTCTCGTGTGTCGAATCGAAACATATACCACCCTGATAGATGGGAGAGCACCGGGGGCCGAGATACAGAATTCCAATGAACACCGTTGGTATGCCAAGTTTAGGCATAGCTCCAACAACATATCCAACTGGAGCTATGGCCTAGAATTAGATCTCATCAGCCACATCCTCAACAGTGATATTGATGACACATTGTGTATCAACTAATTTTGGCTCAACATAATGCAAACGCATACCTTTTGGAAGGTCTTGATTTTCCCTGAATAAAGATAGGAAAGTCCTCATCAAGCCCACATTCTCATCCCTTGACTTTGCTTTATCACACCTCTCCTCGTTCTATTCAGTAGGATGTGGTTCTTCAACTTCCCCAGCAGGCGTAATTTCTTGATCCATTATATCCCCCCAACTCATCTACCGGGTGGCAGGGTTTTGCTCTAGAACAATAGCATCAGTAGAGACCTGATTTGCTACAGATTCGACCTACATTGCCTGCAGAATCGCATTTATAGTCCCCTTTTGCTTCGCCGGCCGGCCTCATTTCTTATGCATCAGGGGTCACCAGCAAATTTTGATCCTTATTATGTATGCCTAAGAGACTAGGAAAATCATGTGGACTACGTTCCTTAATTCTTTCTATGATTTTTCTAGGGCCTTTGTTAAGGTTAAGAGGATACTTGTTCTTTTTGTTGTGATTTTGGTTATTACTTCTTACCTTGTATTTTCTAAATTGTGGTCATAGGAGTTTGATAAACTCCTGCGTGTGTTGACAGTTTCTGATTTAATGAGTTAAAGTTCTGATGGAGTGGCTGATGCTCCATTTGGCCCGTTTGCGAGTAGGCCTTAGCTTAGGTGCATCTAGCATCTACCCTGGTGAGATTGTTCTCTTTTGTTTTCTTTTTCCCTTCAGTTACTTTCTTTCCTTTGCATAATAATGCATTATCTAAGCATAGGGGAAGGGTAGCTTCATGTTTTCCATTTTAGTTATTAGCATGCATACGTGTTAGAGCATATAGTTTTAGGTGTCCTTTTTGTTTCCACTAGTGTTTTGCATATAGTTGCATTTTAGGTTTGCATATAGGATTGCATGGAACGAAGGTTAGAATTGGTTTGAGATAACCTCCAATGCCCTTTTGGCTAGGCATGATAGCTTTCATGAGCTTGAGTATCACTCGATGTGTAATCCCTATTGGTGTGAGAATTTGTAAACGTTTTATAAATATTTATTATTTTGACCGTTGTCTTATTTGGGAACTTTGTTATCCCTTAGAGCCCTTAACACTAATGTTGGTATACGGGAGTTAATTTATGAGCTTGATAAGGCTTTGGTAGATGTCTCGTGAGATTTTGAGCGTTATTTAGACTAATTTATTGTATTTAGTCTCATGTTTCTTTCATGTATGTGACTCTCCCTTATTGGAACTCTAGAACTTGCCTACACTCTTGTTCAAAACCATATTAGGATATGCATAGTTGATGACATGATAGATGCATTTCTTTCTTTGAACATTTTAGCCGCATAGCCAAATAGCCTTCTATTATGATGTATGATTTTTCCCTTTGCTAGCCCCTTTGAGCTTATATCCGTCTTTATCGTGAACACTTATTACTAGCCCTTGGCTAAATAGATGTTCCTAACCTTTATGCCAAGTTTATGGAGAATCACTTCATATGTATAGTAGGTGGTTTTAGGGATAATTGAGTTAAAGGTGACTTTGGTATGTTGGTTTATTAAGGGATTGATGATTATTGAGTATTTGCTTTGGTTCCCTCTTGTTTAGGTTGTGTATATATGTATTAGGTTAGGAGTTGATAGTTAGTGATCCTATGCCTTTCAATAATTGCAATTTTTGTTCATTTCTCACAAAAAAAGAAAACAAAAAAAAAGTTATGTTAAAGAAAAATAAAGAAAAGAAGTTATGTTGTGAAAAAAAGCCAACAAAAAAGACAAAAACTAGGTGATTGGTATTGGATATGTACATAACTTGAGTTCCTTCTTTGTTAACTCATTTCCTATTTCATTCGTACGGTATGTTCACTGAATTGTTGAAGTTTGGAGTGTTGGTGAACTTACTGGTTAATTGGTGGCTTGTTGGTTGCTCCTTAGTCACTTGGCTATGTAGCTCCACATTACCCAAATGCATTTGTCCACTCCTTTTCCTTAACCTTTCTAGCCCATATTACAACCTATATAGAGCCTTCTTGATCATCTTATGCACATTGCACTTCTAGTGGTGGAGAATTTGAGAGTCTTAGCAAGCATATGGTAAATTGCATCTTTGGAATGAGTCTAGAGTGAAGCTATGCGATATTTCAAATACATGAGCGAGAGTGATCCACATTTCTCAAACATGAGGTTCGACCAGTCGAATTGGCTCTATTCAATTCAATGTGCTTGTATGACATGCTTTGTGGTTCTTTAGGGGTGATTAAGTTTGGTATAATACTTATGGTCTCACACTTCTTTGAAAACCTTCTCCTCCTTTTAATTTTGAAATATCTTGTGCACTACTTGGGATTACCATTGATTGCTATTGTTGATTGTAATATGCTATGACTTACCTACTTTAAGGAGGTTGTTATGTATTTGAGCTCTAGAATCATCTTCCCTTGTTGGTTTTCTCTAGTGTTTGCTTGAGGATAAGCAACGGTGTAAGCATCGGGGTGTTTGGCAAGTGCTTAAAGTGTATATTAATTTAGGGTAGTTTTTCTACATTTTTGGGGAGAATTATACGCGTTATATTATAATTTATACCCATTTTCCTGTTTTACACTTGTGTATGGTTTTTTTGTGTTTTGCAAGTTTTTGGACCTTTTTACCCCAAATTTGACCAAAAATAAGTGTCTTTTGACTACCCCGGATGCCCCTAAGTTGGCATACCCATGGCAAAGAAAAAAGAACATAAGAATGTCGAGCCAATGTTGACCTCAAATGGTAAGTGGTGAAGGCCGCAGTCTGTGGTGTCCTCATTTTCCATGAGGCTTTTTGTTTTCTTGTGATTTTTCTACTTCTAGACACTTTCAATGTCATTATTTCTCATGGCAGCTCGGCTTCTAGGAGATTCACTATAAAAAGGATGCTCTTAACCTCATTTCCACATCCTATCCATTTCCATTTTTCCTCTCCTCAAGTTTATCAATTAGATTAGGATTTTAGAAAGAGAGAATTGAAGTGACGATTTACAAGGATTCTCAATTATATACCTACAAGTAAAGATATTGATACATGTATGCATATACTGTAATAGCTGAGGAATCTCAGTTGGAGTTAATTGTTACATTTATAATTTTATTTGTTCTGTTTTATCATAATAGCAACATTAAACTAAATTTATGTATATTATTTAAGTGTATTGATTTGTGTCGAACAATTTATGAACGTCTCGTGATTTATTATATGATGACATGAAAGTACGAAGTTTAGTTAAAAAAACCAAGCAAACTGAAACAAGCAAAAAGGGCGGTTCAGGTTTCAAGCTCCTTCACACAAAGAAAAGAAGAGCCTGCACTTGCTCTTTATCAAATACAAAGAGGTAGAATGAGGGAGAGAGACTAAAGGAGAAGAACAGCAATGGCAGTGGCATTGCCCTAGCTACTGGCTGTCCACTCGTCACCGGTAACGGAAGAAGTGTGGTGGTCAATGAGGCACCGTACAGAGAGAGAGCGAGGTCGAGGTGAGCAGGTGAGCAATCAAACCCCTATGACCGAACCTCCACTAGCTCCACCATCACCAACGCCCCCACTGCTAGTGATGGACTCGAATTCGACCTAGAATAAAATCAAAGGATAGAAGAAAAGGGGTATGATGGTGGTAGCAGAAAAGGGGAGGAAAAATGAGGTTCAAATCTAGCTAAAATTGCCAGCTAATGCTAAAATTGGGTCCATTACCTTGGATTCAAGGGAGGTAATCTTCATTCCCAAATAATGGTAGTTTCAAAGCTAAAATTCATTTTATTGATTGTCTGTTGACTGCATGGTACATGGGCAGATTATGGTATAAAATCTGAAATTGTGGGTTGAATTTATAAATGATTTAGGTAAAATTTTGGGTTATTATTATTGTTGTTAGACTTGAAAGGGTAATTTAAAGAAAGGAAGAGGAGTGGGTATGTGTTGATTGGTTCACCTGAGGAATTGAAACGAACTAAAGGACCATGAATAGTTCTAAAACTTGGAAAGCTTGAAGCAAATTTGTGTCAAGACTCAGCTAGACTTGAACTAAATTGAACTAGGAACCAAGCTGAATCACCACTTATTAGACTTACCCTGTTGTTTTAAGGTGAGCTTGCCTAAGAATTTGTGTAAACTATGATGCCTAAAAGGTTTTCAGTTCTATGCCATTGAAACTAAAACAGTGAGTGAAATAGGTTTCAGTTCTATTCTCTCAAAATTGAACCAAATAGAAGGGAGCTTGAATATGAACTGAATTGAACTGAGCCTGAACCAAACTACATGAGAGTTGAACAAAACTGAAACTAAACCAAACTTAACCTAAGCTGAATCAAACTAAACATAAATTAGCCCTAAATTGAAATGAATTGCACTAATATGAACCTAAACTGAACATGAGCTTGCAAGTTTCCTTTGTTTGAAGCTCTATGTAAGAGATTAGTGCACCATAGTGCATACAAATACTACAAATTGGATTTGTGTAATTTTGGGCTTACGTGCTCAACATTTAAAATGAGTGGGCTTTGGCGAATTTCTTTGTTTTTATAAAACTGCTACCTTGTTTGGTTTAGTTAGCAAATGTGACACTCTATTTCTTTAATCAATTTTAAAGTTGTTCCCGTAGTATGTGGACACATGTCAAACTGAAATATTTACAATCGATTTTAAGTGTACAAGGCTTGAACCAAGTTGAGATTCTTTGTTAGTGAAATGTACCCTGTTGTGTTTAAAAATGGGATGTGAGTCCAAACATTAAGGGTCATGTACAGTGATAGGCTCGTAAGCGCTAAGTGGCGTTATAGCAAATCAAGGTCGATCCCATGGAGACTATGTTGATGTATTGAGTTATATTCCCTTAAGATATGCTAAGCGAATCCAAATTTGAGAATGACAAAAATACGAAGATAAGGAAACAACTATAACTAATTCAAGGGGTTTTCATTTAACAACTTCTAATTTACTAATTTTAAATCAATTAAGGAGAAAACCCCTAGGAATTCATGTAGCTATGGAAGTTGATTGAATCAAAATGATGAACCTGTGCTTTTCTCTAATCGGTTAATCTCAAGGAATTACAATCTATCCAAAAATTTAGCCTATTCTTTCGAAACTAAGCAAAAGTCGTTCTTTCAAACTGATTTGCGTTAATTCATGTTAAACATCTTCGATTACTCTCTATGTCCTCCTAACATGCAAATCTCTCTTTTGAGACGAAGTTATGTTGGGTCTAATCAAGTAGTCCAACAATCAAATGTCACCTTTCAGTTTTTCACCTGATTGTTTCAAGTGTACAAGCAAACTTCGGCCAAAAATCTACTTACAACATGATAACCATTTAATAGAACAATATCAAACCAATCACGAAATAAGCACAATCCTTTAAATTAGCACATGATCCAATAACACTTTCATAAAGTACTAAATCCCTAGACAAAAATTAAACTACTCATGCATGATTAAATTAAATATCTAACTACTCTAAAATGGTAAATCTAAAGAGAAAAGAGAAGAGAATAGAGAAGAGTTTGCTTAGCTAAAATGAGTGCTTGAATCTTTCTATTGTAGAACCTAATCCTAGTCCCTTATAAACCTTCTTCTTCGACTTGCCCTCCCTCACTCTAATCTAATCTAAACTAATCTAAGAGAGGAAAATTGAATGAAGGGATGATGGCTTGTTTTCGGTGGCTGAGGGATGCCCTACTTATTGAAATACCCAATCAACCTCAGCCACACAATGAAGGAAAACAAAGAGATTAGTAGTTATGCTTCCACCACAGATCGTGGCATCCACCGTGGACAGACTATGGTCCTGGCTGGCTCATAATTCTGCTATTCTTCTCTTGTTCCACGTGTGTGGCAACTCAGGGGCATCCGTGATGAGTCAAAATATATCCAAATGAAGGTCAAACTAAGGGCAAAATGGCCTAGAATCCTACAAATATTATCAAACAACTTTATCTAAGCATAAAACGGAAAAAAGAGTATAAACTACAACATAAAGCATATAATTTTCCCTAAAAATGGAGGAAAATGACCCTAAAATAATATATACGTTAAGTACTTATCAAACTCCCTCATGCTTAAACTTTTGCTTGTCCTCAAGCAAACATTAAATAAAACCGAAAAGGGGAGATGCATGTAGTACCCAAAACATGAAACCTCTTTAAAGTAGGCAAGCCATAGCATATCCCAAGTAAGAATGCCAATTAATGGCAACCCCAAATAGTGTGCAAAACATTGCAAAATTAGGAGAAGGAGAAGGTTTTCGAAAAAGTACGAGAATAAGCTTGATATCAAACTTGATCACCCCCAAAGATCCACAAAGCATGTAGTGCAAGCACATGAAATTGAGTAGAGCCAAATGGACGGGTGGAACCTCACTTTTGGAAATGTGAATCCCTCCCACTCATGTGTTTGAAATATAGCATAGGTTCACTTAAGACTCATTTCAAATATGCAATCTACTATATGCTTGGTAAGACTCTCAAATTCTCCACCACTAGAATGCAATATGCATAAGACAATTAAGAGGACTTTATTTGGGTTGTACTGGGGGCTAGAGTGGTTAAGGGAAAGGAGTGGACAAATGCATTTGGTAATGTGGAGCTACTTAGCCAAGTGACTAGGGAGCAACTAACCAACCAAAGCATCGAAAACAATGAGGTTCACCAACACTCCCAACCCCAACAATACAGTGAATATATCCCAAATGAATTAAGTAAGAAATGAGTTGACAAAGAAGGAATGCAAGCTATGTATGTATCCAACACCAATCAATTATTCGTGATCTTTTTTTTTTCTTTTTTCGCTTCCTTTTTTTTAGGGCAACATGACTTAATCTTCCCTTTTTTTCTTTTTCTTCAACATAACTTTTTCAGTTTTTTTTCTTTGCTTTGGTTTTTTTGGGGAAATGAAACAAAAATTGCAATTATTGAAAGACATAGGATCGCTAACTATCAACTCGTAATTGGATACATATGTACACGTAACCTAAATAAGAGGGAACCAAAACAAATGCTCAATATCATCAATCCCTCAAAAAACCAACATACCAAAGCCACCTTAAACTCGAGTATTCCCAAAACCATCCACTGTAAAGATGAAGTCATGCTCCATAGACTTGGATTAAAGGTAGGAATATGTGTTTGGCCAAGGGCTAATAAACAAGGATCAAAACAAAAACAGATATAAGCTCAAAAGGGCTAGCAAAGGGGAAAAACATATAACTCAAGGGTAGGCTATTTGGCTATGTGTCTAAAATGGTCAAAGAAAGAAATACCTCTATCATATCATCCAATATGCACATGCTATGAACAAGAGTCTAGGCAAGTTCTAGAGATGTAACATGGAAGAGTCACACACATGAAAGAAACATGAGACTAAATATAATGAATAGTCTAAATAAGACTCAAAATCTCACGGGATATCTACCAAAGCCTTATTAAGCTCATAAAATGACTCCATGTACAAACATTAGTACTAAGGACTCAAAGGGATAAAATAGTCCTCAACCAAGACAAGGGTCAAAACAAGAAGTATTCACAAAACCTTCAAAAAGTTTAGCACCAAAAGGGATTACACATCAAAAGTACTGAAGCTCATAAAAGCTATTTTGCCTAGTAAAAACATCATTGGAGGATATCTCAAATCAATCACACCATCCCTTCATGCTATCCTATATGCAAACCTAAAAATCAACTAAATACAACATGCAAACAAAAAGATACCGAAAACTATATGCTCTAACTAGTATGCAAACCAAAAATCAAAATAGAATATATAGAAACTGCCCTTCTCCCATGCTTAGATAAAGCATTATTATTCAAAGGAAATAAAGGTAAAAGAAGGGAAAGGGAAAACAACCAAGAATAATCTCATCAGGTTAGGAGAAGAGTGCACACAAGTTATGTGGCCTTATAATAACTGGGGCTCATGCAGCATTAGTCACTCCGTCACGATGTTAAGACTCGACCGTTTAAATTAGACATCTTTAAGGCATGCAGAAGGTTGTTGAACTCCTGGGGCCACAATTCAGAAAATAAAAGGTAAGAGGTAATAACCAAAATCATTCCAACAACGTTAAGCAACCTCTTAACCTTATCAATGGCTATAGAAAAATCATAGGAAGGATTAGAGAATGTAGTCCATGTGATTTTCCTAGACAAGTCCTCTAGGCTTACATACTAAGGATCAATGGAGGGATAATATCCTCTTAAGTAAACTAGGATTTTTAATGGACGTGTCAATGTAATACTCAGGAGACGGAGAGGGTAATGAAAAAATAGGTGAAACATGAAAATGATCAAGGGTATTGGGGATAACACTATCATCAAAACCAAGGCTAGGAGACTTCTTATGCATAAACACATCACATGACCCCTCCAAAGGAGTATCATCTAAATCATACACCTCATCTGAAATATCTTCTGACTTAAAGCTTGCATCAGCAATACCGAACCTAACGTCAAACCCAAAAGGTTCCCCTGCCTCAAGCCCCATGCACTGAGCTAAAGGAAAGGATAAATCCGGTAAGGCTAGGACAACATCAGTATCATCCCAGGATGATGCTAAGTAAGGTTGATCATAGCATGCATAATAAGGTCATGAATCAGTTTCATGGTCAGAAGAATTACACAAATCACACCAAAAAGGGGCATAACAAGATCTAGCATAAAATGCACAAGGATCAGAAAATGAATATAAAGAAACACGATAACTACATTGAGTAAGAAAGACATTTAAACACTTAAAATAGCTCCAAAATAATTTATGCTCGAATTAGGAAAAATTAAAAATTGCCATTGTTGTAATTTTTTCTTTTAATTTTTTATTTTTCTAAATCATTTTTCTTTTGGTTTTCTTTTCTTGAAAGGAAAACAAAGTGCTTAGTCAAACCTATTGAGAAAAAACCAATATTTGATGCTAGTCCCCGATAATGATGCCAAAAACTTGATAGGCCCACAAGTGCACGGTGGCGTTGTAGCAAATCAGGGTTGATCCCACGGAGACTAGGTTGATCTATTGGGCTATATTCCCTCAAGATATGCTAAGCGAATCTAAATTTGAGAATGATAAAAATACGAAGATAAGGAAACAACTATAGCTAATTCAAGGGGTTTCCATTTAACAACTTATAATTCACTAATTTTAAATCAATTGAAGAGAAAACGCCTAGGAATTCATGTAGTTATGAAAGTGGATTTGATCAAAATTATGAACATGTGCTTTTCTCTAATCGGTTAATCTCGAGGAATTACAATCTATCAAAAGATTTGGCTTAATCTTTCGAAATCAATCAAATTTGCCCAAACTAAGCAAAAGTCGTTCATTCAAAGTAGTTTGCCTTAATTCAAATTAAACATCTCCGATTACTTTCTATGTCCTCTTAACATCCAAATCTCCCTTTCAAGATGAAGTTATGTCAGGTCTAATCAAGCAGTCCAACAATCAAATATCACCTTTCAGTTTTTCACCCAGTTGTTTCAAGTGCGCAAGCAAACTTTGGCCAAAAATCTACTCACAACATGATAACCATTTGATAGAACAAAATCAAACCAATCATGAAATAAGCACAATCCTTTAAATTAAGACATGATCCAACAACACTTTTATAAAGTACTAAATCCCTGGACAAAAATTAAACTACTCATGCATGATTAAATTAAACATCTAACTACTCTAAAATGGTAAATCTAAAGAGAAAAGAGAAGAGAATAGAGAAGAGTTTGCTCATCTAAAATGCGTGCTTGAATCTTTCGATTGTAGAACCCGATCCTGCTCCCATGTGAACCTTCTTCTTCGACTTGCTCTCCCTCACTCTAATCTAATCTAAACTAATCTAAGAGAGGAAAAAGGAATGAATGGATGATGGTTTGTTTTTTACTGCTGAGGGACGCCCTATTTATAGGAAAACCCAATCAACCTCAGCTATATGATGAGGGAAAATGAAGAGATTAGCAGTTATGCATCCACCACGGACAGTGGCATCTACCACAGGCAGACCGTGGTGCTGGCTGGCTCGTCATTCTTCTGTTCTTCTCATTTTCCATAGCCATGGCAACTCAGAGGCATCCGTGGTGAGTTAAAATACATCCAAATGAGGGTCACAGCACGGGCAAAATGGCCTAAAATCCTATAACTATCATCAAACAACCATACCCAAGCATAAATCAGGAAAAACAGTATAAACTATAACATCAAGCACATAATTTTCCCTAAAAATGAAAGAACATGACCCTAAAATAATACATACGATAAGCACTTATCACAGTTAGGTTGAATCGAACTTTAGCAATGTTTGGTAAACTAAGCACAGTGGGCTTTCTTTAATTGTGTGGTTCTTATCAAATGAACCTATTTGCTAGAAGTAGACTCGAAAAGTAAGTTTCGTTAAGGGGTTATATTATCTATGGGTCGAAACCTTTCTTCCTTTTTAAGAGTAAGAGCTTAACATCAAAATGTTGACTCCTGAAATGAAGTTTTGAAAGCCCTTTATGTCAAACAATTTTAAGAGTTTCTTTTTAGCATGTTTAATCACAAGTGCCTGTGAAATGATAAATTCCTAAGAAGTTGCTCTACAACCAATTATGCTGAGGTTGTTCTTATGATTAAAGGTTGCCATCATCAAGTTATTTTGAGAAATTTAATGCTATACATGATTGAAAACAAACTTTCACTTGCGATGTTTTAGTTTAGGAGAATAGTGCTAATTTTTATGAACACAGTTTAGAAAGTAGACCCGCTTGCTAGGGGATACACCTAGAACTGGGAATCCTAGTCGGTAAAAGTCCAATGACTATGTGAGATACCATGAGTTGTGAGTTATGAGATTCACAAGAAGAGAGCACTAATGTGTGAATCTGATGCCTAACAAGGTAATTTCTAATCTATAATGAGTAGAAGCTACTTGTTTCTTAATTATGTTAGTGCAAGAGTTTGGAAAGGTGGAACATACTCGTTGAATGGATTCCCATTAAATCCTAAATGGCTTCCTTTATGTGAAACGAGTCTTATAAGAATCCAACTTGGTTTCAACTAAGAGTTTTCGCTCCTTTTTGGTTGCTATTATTACTTTCATGCTCAAAACGCACACGTTGGTTCTCTAAATGAGCCCCTGAGATGTTAAGTGTCCACTTAAGAGTTGAATGGGCTACCTCTCTTACCTTTCGGTCATGCTAAACATCAGCTAGTGGTTATTTGATTGTGAATGCTTAATACGCTATATTAAGTAAGAATTTAGTGGGATTGCTACTTATCTGATTGTATGTAACTGTTTTGATTTTTCCGGATATAGGTTATTCATTGAGCATGTGGTAGCTCACCCGCTCTCATTTTCCACTTTTCCCAAGTGTAATTATTCTTGAAAGACGGCTACAAGTCCTCAGTTCATGTAAATCGAGTTGGGATCTTCTATTTGCTTTGCAAAAGGGTTTATATGTATGAATATGTTAGATCATGAGTTGTGCTATGATTGTTTCATAAGTACTTGAGCATATGCAATTTAAATACCTTGGGTAATTAGTCATTCCTATTTGGCTGGAGTTGAGTGGCTCTTAGGATGTAAATCCTAGTGCTTCGGATGTGTGATCCGTTGCATTGTATTTTTATTTATTTCTTTTATTTAGCTTTATAATATGTGTACTTCAGGTGAATGACTCGTAGAATTGTGGCCTCTAGCGTGTAGCCATCTAGCTTGTTTGGATATGTCCTTTATGTTTCCATAATTGCAAGAACTTAATGTAAGTCTTTGATTTGAGGTTATGATCAATCTTTAGGCAGAACTCTATCCATTACTTTCCAAAATTAAGGAATAACTAACACTAGCCTTAGGGGTAGATGTGTTACAGATGCCATAAGGGCAGGGTTATATGACAGTAGGTCATGATTTGAGTCTGTCATGATTTGAGTCTTGTGTTTCCTGTAGCCGTCTAGATATTTCTTGAGTGACAATAGGGCATAGATTGTACCCACAAATGTGCTCTCGATGTGTTTGATGATGTGATTGATTGACATGAGTTGAGTAGATCGATTGATTGAAAAATTGACCTATGTGTTAGAATATGAGCTAAATGATTTGTGCCCTTATGAGTAAGCTAATTGTCAGCTCTATTATGCATGCTTCTTTGATGATTTAGCTAAAGGTATGCTTGGTTTTGAATTCAAAAGGTTGGAAATAGTTAACTCGAAGCCTATTCTTTTCCCTTATGAAAGATATGCTCTTCGAACCCTACAATGGAGTGAGTAGACATGCTTAAATGATGGTGGGCAGGAGGTTAGAAATAGTTAAGTTGTTTTATATTTTCGAAACCCAAGAACTTTGGAATGTTAGCCTTTTGCAAACATCGAGCTAGGTTTTTCTTTTGTAATTAAAGACTTGCATTCATTGAGTGATAAATTATAGGTTTAGCTTTATGAGCATATATCCCTATGCATACTCAATGTTGTTTTGTGCAAGCTAAGATGTATATGTCACTGGATATGTTACTATAAACTACTAGGAAAGTGATTAGAAATGGTTTTCCATGATCAAAAGTCTTACTAGATGGTACCTCCTGTATGTTTATGTTGACTAATTTAAAGGAATTAAGTGAGATCTTCATATGCATGCTTGGAAATTCAAATGAAAGTGATTAGAATCATGCTAACCATTATGATAATGTTATCCCCATTGTTTTGTACTATGGTCGTCACTGCATTTACTATCTTCCTATTGTCCTATGTATGGTCGATGCTATTTATATAATGTATTTTATGCTCTCCATCATGCAACAACTACTGTTACCTAGTCACCAATATGCAATGCTATCCACCACATGGAATACTATTCTTATTGTAGGGCTTGGAAAAATGTTGGTTAGATCAAACCCCAATACATTTACAAGGGGAAAGGGATAAAGAACATGGTAAACTTTAAAATCATCGTCCTGTGTATGTCTCCTATCAAACTGAGTGATCCATACATTACTAGTGCACTTCTAAGAGCTGGTACGAAATCCGAAAGCTAGAACTCTCTAGGTAAAATTTCCCTTCCGTACTATGAGTTCTTAAGGTTTCGACGACCCTTGATTAGAAGAATGTGTCACATGGGCCATCTATGTATACTTTTAACTGTAGATTACAAACTAGGGATCACTTGCAGTTACATGTCTAGAAATCTTTTGTGTGTTGATACCCTACATTTGTGTGTTTAAAGCATAATCATGGCCTTCTGCACAATACAAAGCTCATGAGAACTTATATACGTAGGTGATTAGCAATGAATGGTCATTGTATGTTTTACAATGAAATTGGTAAGTAAATGAACTTGTTTTTCCATAGTTTTATATGTAGTTGTGCATATGGGTGAATTAGGTGGATTACATGACTTCTATACTTATGTATCATAGATTCAATGGACATTTGTTTATATATTTAGCGGCAATATCTTGTAACCATAGAACCTATGTTTGCACATATTATGTTGTGAGCATTTCTTATATGATCAAGCAATGTTTTATTATATATAACTGAAGCCTTGACCCTAGCACTTGATTAATGAGTTCTATAACATGAGTGTTGACATGGGAGATCTCAAAGCTTAACATGATGCGGTTAAGCTGATTTATATCATATACATCTTGATATTAGTTTATGTGTTCAAATCAGCTTGCAAATGGCATGTGCTCCTCAAATGGTGGTTAACCCTCATATATATAAGTGTGTGTTGTTTTATTAGTCGGTTCCTAATGCTCACTTTCATATAGCAATCATTGGCTTGGATCATTGTCGTGCAACATTTTTATTGCCCTAGGAGTATCTTACTCGATTTAGCCTACTGTATTCATGTAGTATTGCATGTTGTCTTGCTAATGTGGTCTATCACTATAATACTTACTGTTTCCACCATTGGCATCCTATGGCTATGGTGCTACATGTCACAGTTGCTGTTTTTTTATTATTTTAGGCAATATGTTGAGCTGGCCAACACAATTAGCCTAGTTAGTGACCAATGATATGTTCCGTGAATAAATTGTTATGTGAGAAAAAACAAAAAAAAAATCATGACTTGTTTGCCACAAGTGTGATTGTGCATAAATGACGAGTTACTTGACTTATGGAGTAATTATATGATTTAGTCATTAGGGTGTTATTTTAACTGCATGGCCTCTATTGTCTCTCATTATAGTTTCGGTGGTTGTTTAACCATGTGTTTGGTAATATAATTTTGTGACGATTGGAGCTTGCATTCACATGCGTTTACTCTATTATATTTTATGTTTGATAGGTAGCATACTGCTATCTCTATGATTATAATTAATAGCTCTAAATTTTTCTCTTTGCCCATGGTAATGGCAACTCTCCTAAGTGGGAATCCCCCACTTGAGGTAACCTGTCTCTAGTCTAATGTTATATGAAATAGTGGTCAAGCTATATAAATGCATTACTAAAAGTGAGGACCTTATACCAAACCTATCTCAACCTACAAATAAATTCGCTGCTCTTTTCAAATAATGTGTGCACAAGAGACGTGCTAAACCTTTGCTGCCTATTGCCCTGCACTTCTATTATACCATTTTTCCCAACTTGTCTCATTGCTCGTTAATTGATGATTCCCTATATGATTCCTAGTAATTACACGACATATCCCTTTAATGTTGTAATGTTGGTTTTTCTTGTTTATTATCCTTGGTTGTGGTGGTGCTGAGTTGTTTAAGCTGTTATGGCTTTATGTGTTGTCTAATTGTTGTTATGAGCGTGATGTTATGTGAAGTTGTATGACGTCTTTACTACTCTATTGTGTTATACAAGCTTCCCGGTTGACTGACTTGATCTAAAAATATTTGATTTTTTCATACTTTAGAATAAAGCTCGCTTAGTTTACCTTCATATGACCTTGACTTGTTCTGTTTAAGTTGTCCTGAACAAAAACCCTTGCATATCAGCTCGTGTTGATGTATAAATGTGGAATATGGGTTGCCATGCTTATGTGGCTTAAGTATAGATTTTAAAATTAGTGTTCATTTCTAAATAGGTTTGATATGGTTATCCATGCCAACTCATTTGCCCCTCTTCTAGGTGAATTTTCTCTTGATGCCTTAAGTAGTGAGTACGCTTGAAGAGTGCTAGCAAGGAGGTGGCTAGATACTATAAACTGCCATTCTTGATTTGAAATCTCTAATTTATTGTAGAGTAAAGTTTAGGATTTTGTTGTTGAGTTTGCATGGCTGTGCCTTGCCTAGGTAAACCCCGTCTTACTGAAATAGACCTCAGAATTTTGAGGATGAAATTATCTTAAGGGGGGAGAGTACAATAGCCAAGGAATTTTAACTGGACTTATTAAGTTTATAATTTTATTTGCTATGTTCTGTTAAAATAGAAACATAATTTAGACTAGACTTATGCATATTAATTAAGTGTATTAGTTTGTGTGGAATAATTTATGAAATTCTCATGATTAATATATGACTACGTAAATGTACTAAGTTTAGTTAAAAACAAGAGCAAACAAAAATAAGCAGAAAGAGTGGTTTGAGCTATGGGGTTCCTTCATGTGAAATAAGAAAAAAGGGCCCGCACTTGTTCTTTGTTCTTTCTTTCCCATCTGGCACGATGAGAGAGAAAGAGGGACAGAGGGACTATGAGAGAGACTGAAGAAGGGGAACGGCGGCGGCGGTGGCGGTGCTGCCCTAGTTACTGGTCGTCCATTCATCACTGGTGAAGAGGGGAGCATGGTGGTTACTGAGGTGATGTATGCAGAGTGAGCAAGGTGGTCCGCAACCACCACCTCCACTGCGGGTACTGGACTTAAATCTGACTTGGAATAAAATCGAAGAAGAAAAGAAAGGGTACAGAATAGCGACCACAGCAAGGAGGAGGAAAAGGGATGTTAGAGTCTAGCAAAAATCGCCCAACTAACCCAAAAATAGGTTCGATTAGCTTGGATTCGAGGTCGGTAATATTCATTCCCAACTAATGCTAATTTCGAACCTAAAATTCATTTTATTGATTCTTTGTTGGCTGCATGGCATGTGGATAGATTGAGGTTTGGAATCTAAATTTGTGGGTTGAATTTATGAATGACTTCGGTGAAATCTAGGGTAATCATTGTTGTTGCTCTACTTGGAAGGGTAATTTGAAGAAAGGAAGAGAAGTAGGTATGTGTTGATTGGCTTATGTGAGGAATTGAAATGAACTAAAGAATCATGAATAGTTTCTGAACCTAAAAAGACATGCAGCACACTAAACCTGAACCAAACTGCACAAGAGCTGAACTGAACTAAAAGTAAACCAAACCGAGCCTAACTGAATCGAAATGAACATGAACTAGCACTAAATCAAAATAAACCTAAACTACTCTGGACTCAAACTTGAACCTGGACTTGTAAATTCTCTTTGTTTAAAGTTCATGTAAGTGATTAGCATGCCATGGTGTATAGAATTACCACGAATTAGATTTAAGCAATTTTGAGCTTACATGCTCAATGTTCGAAATGAGTGTATTTTAAAGAAGCATGAATTTGTTTGCTTTTATAAAAGTACTGCCTTTCTTGGGTTAAGTGATTCAAATGATTTCAAGTGACGCCCATTGGTTGCATTAGTTAGCCAATGTGATGCTCTATTTCTTTAATTAATTTTACAGTTGCCCCTCATATCTATGCTCACGAGCTTTATTCAAACAAGTGGACACATGTCATACAAAAGTATTTTAAATGGACTTTAAGCGTATAAGGTTTGAACCAAGCTGAGATTGTTTGTTAATGAAATCAAGCATGCGGCGTTTAAATAAGGGATATGAGTCCAACGTTTAAAGGTCATGTACAGTTTGGCTGAATCGAACTTCAGCAATGTTTATCAAACTAACCGCTGTGGACTTTCTTGAAGCACGTGGTTTCTTTGATGTACGGGTCAAAACCTTTTTTTCCTTTTTAAGAGTGAATGAGCCTAACTTCAAAATGCCTATTCTTGAAATGAAGCTTTGAAACCCCTTTCTGTTGAATGATTTTAAGAGTTGTTTGTTAGCATTTGCAATAACATGTGCCTGTGTAATAACAAGTGCCTATAAATACACTCCACAACCAAATATGCTAAGGTTGTAATTGTGATTAAAGGTTGCTATCGTCATGTTATTTCGAGAAATCAATGCTATACATGATTGAAAGCAAAATTTCACTTGAGATGTTAGGATAGGAGTATAATGCTAATTGTATGGACATGGTTTAGAAAGTAGACCCGATATGCGAGAACCCTAAGGAGCCTTGGTAGACTTTGACGAGGGTAAAGATTGCATGACCATGAGCTGGTCGAGGACACGATGAGTTGTGAGTTATAAGATTCACCGAAGAGAGCACTAATGTGTGAATCTGATGCCCAAAAAGGTGATTTCTTATCTACTATGAGGGAACTCCCTGTTTCTAAAATATATAGGTGCAAAAGCTTGAAAAAGAGAAAAATACTCCTTGAAAAGACTTCCATAAGTCCTAAATAACTTCTTTTACGTGAAATGGGTTTTATAAGAGTCAAACCTAGTTTTAAATAAGAGTTTTCACTCCTTTTAGGTCTAATATTACTTTTATGCTAAAAGAGCTTATGATGGTTCCCCAAATGAACCCTTGAAATGTTTGGTGCACACTTAAAAGTCAAATGGGCTACCCTCCCCACCGTTGGGTCGTGCTGAAAGTTAGCTGGTTGTTATTTGGTCGCGAATGCTTAATATAATATACTAAGTAAGATTTCAGTGTGCTTGGCACTTATTATACTATATACAACTATTTTGTTTTTTCAGGATGTAAGTTATCCAGTGAGCATGTGGTTCCTTACCTTCACTCATTTTCCGTTTTCCTAATGCCTAAATATTCTTGAAGGATAGTAAGAAGTGCTCAGTTCACATGAATCGAGTTGGGATCTTCCATTTGCTTTGTAAAAGGGGTTACATGTATGAACATGGTAAGTCATGAGTTGTATTGTGACTATTTCATAAGTACATATGTAATTTAAATACCTTTGGTTATGTACTGGACACTGTCTAGTGGTCGGTCTGAATGGACATGCAAGCTAACCATCTGGGTAGTTAGTTATTCCGGCTTGGTTGGACTCGAGATATAAACCCTAGTTCTACGGATCAACGATCTATTGAGCTATATATTTTATTTCTTTCTTTTATTTAGCTTTATAGTTTTTTGTACTCCGTGCATATGGCCTCCAGATTTATGGCCAATAATGTGTAGCTGTTGTGCTTGTTTAGATATGTCCCTTATGTTTTTATAACTACAAGAACCTAATGTAACACTTTGAGCCT
>NCQV01075648.1:0-11418 GCA_002740545.1 Lophocereus schottii | reverse complement strand
CGAGAGAGGAGAGAGAGTAAGAGGACCAAGGGGGGAAATGAACAAGCACGTGCCACACGCGTGCCTGGGGCTGGATTTTTATTTTTGAACTTTTCCTTTTTTTCCTCATTTCCTTTTCGTTTTGGGCTAGGACGAGAAATGGGCTGGCGGCTCACCAAATTTCTTCATTTTTCTTATTTTTCTAGCACCTACAAAAATCAATTAAGAATCAAATAAAAATGTAAAAATAATAATTATTTCAAAAATACATCGGGTATAAAGGTGCCATGAACATATCATATTTTTGGCACAAACAGTTACTAAATTTACTACTCCTAGTTAAAGAGGAAGTGGGAGACTTGGAGGAGAAGGAATCCTACAAGAACAAGAAACTCTAGCAAAAATTATGCTATGCATTTAACCCAACATTCACGGCCAAAATAAAGGAGAGACATATTTTGTACGCCTATCCTCCTCTTCATCTTGATTAATATACACATCTAACCCTCCTCTTGCATCCATCTCGCATGACCCACGCCTCCTCCTCTTCTCTACAATCCATAAATATTCATCTTCTTTAACTTATCTATTTTCCATCATCCACGCCTAAGCATCCTCACCATCTTGATCATCTCCATGCATTATCATGCCTAATCACCCACATTCAGTATTATCATCATTCTTCATCACCATTCAATATCCATCATCAACACAATTCATCATCATCATATTCTGCTACCAATCAACAATCAAGCATCAATTTCATCATCCTTGTCGTATATTGATCAAGTAATTTTTTTTTTTTTTTTGCTGTTGTTTTTATTTTATTAAGTGTAGTTTATTACCAAAGCTGAATTCTTTGGACGATTTATGTAATTTAATTTTCAATATGTGTAAGTAATTTTTATGTGCTTATTATGATCTATTTGAAACCATGCAAGATTAATTATTTTGAAACAAGTTTTGCACTTGATTGTCTAATTGATTTTATCTTATGATTTTATAATGGTTTGTGTTTATTATTTACGATGATCATGTTACAGTAATTAGAATGCATGCTAATTAGTTTAATATGAATTCGTATGGTAGTTTAAAAGGTTTTAGTACATAAAAGGTATAGTCTTTTGGATACAAGTATCACCCTAATTGATTATAGATGATTCAAACACATCTCTTTTAATTAGAAAATTATTATAGATCTTCGTTAAATCAATTTGCTGGTAAATTGGTTATAAGGTGTTAGATAATATTTTTATAATGCTTAATACTCTACTTTGATTGAATTCTTGCATTAGTGTTAGGGTTATCAAAACTAGCAGGGTTTATATTAGGGTTGAACCTAAGTAAATTATAATCTATGGAAAACAGGAAAGATCCACTGGTATCTTCTACAGTCTAACTCATGGAAAAATCAATTAATACGTTGATGATAAATATTAATTTGTATGGTCGAAATAGATTATGCTAAGTGTTTTTCATAAATTTGGTATCATTGATAATTATTTGTTTGCTTTTAGTTAATTTGTTTAGTTTGGCATTTTTAATTCTTAAATTTATGGATTTAATATCAATTTCGTCTACCCCCTCCCAAAAGAGCAGTCTTTTAGGTGTTTTTTTATTAATTTTAGATCAGTTATATTTAGATTTTTAGTGTTAAATAATTTTCAGATTTATTTTCTATTCTATTTTGCCATTAGTTACCGGTTTGTTAGAATTAGGCTAAAAATAGTTCCTTTTGTATTTGTTTTTGTTTTATTCCAGTTTAGGGTTTATGTAGTATCATAATCTGATGCTATTTAATTTCGGAATTTTTAGAAATTATTTGATAATTTTTCAAAACTATTTCGTGAATTGAATACATGCAGGTTTTCAGTTTAATAAATCTGAAAATTACATTTTTAATTTTTACTTTTGATTTTTAGGGTTTTTTTGAGTCTAGAAAATTATGTTTTACAATTTTGGGTAATTTTATTATTTATTTTCGTGTTTAGTATAGTGCAGCTTATTTTTTTTCTTATTTCAAATTTTATTTTCTGTTTTACTTTTCTGCAGTTATTTTCTGCTTTATTTTTCTGAAATTAATTACATATAATTCTGGGAATGTAAATTTATGAATTTGCAGAATGTTCATTAATATTATTTTTTGTGATTCTTATTATTAATTTTTTGTTTGTTATTTTCTATTTGAATTTTCAGTTTATTATTTTGCAATTATCTCTGTTTTTATTTTTCCAAAATATTTAGGTTCGGTATTTGCATTTTTATTTCCAAAATCAAGCTTAGAATATTTAGTGGTGTTAATAAGTAATTTTTCGATTTTTACTTGCTTAATTTGATTTGTTTTAGTAATTCAAAGTAGGAGTAAAATATATTAGAGTAGTAAATTTAATTAGATTTAAACTAGCTTACTATCATTATCTTTTCTTATGGGATCGACCTCTACTTTTCTATGCTATAAATCTTATTTATAAGTCAAAGTTGTTTTTTAATTTGTAGCTCTATGACAAGCTTTGCAAATTTTGGTGCTGTTGCCAGGGAAAGAAAATAAAATCGTCAGTTTGCTTCTATTTAATTTTACTATCTCTATTGTTTAGCTTTAACTCTAGTATTTTATTTTTGTAGGTTGTCTTATTTTATGAGAAAAAAGGAGCATACATTTGAGGAGTGTGAAAGGGAAGTAAGTGATACTGAATCTGTAAGCTCCGAATAGTTATGACGTTATTAAAGTTGAGATGGCTACTATACGTGAACTTGCTACACCTAATTTGGGAACTCAACATTTATCTATTGCTTATCCTGTATTAGACCAATCACTTAAGCTTAACACTGGAATTTCAAATCTAATGTCCAAGTTTCATGGATTGCCTGTGAGGATCCATATCATCATATTAATGAGTTCATTAACCTGAGGGTATCACCCAGGATCAAATTAGATTGAGAGCCTTTCCTTTTTCATTCCAGGATAAGGCCAAAGACAGGTTGTATTGCTTGCCCCCTGCAACATTTACTACATGGACTTAAGTTCATAAAGCATTTTTAGAGAAATTTTTTCCCGCACCTAGAATTGGATCCATTAGACAAGAAATATGTGGAATTAAACAAATGAACAGGGAAACTTTCCATGAGCATTGGAAACGTTTTAATAAATTATGTGCTAGTTGTCCCCAATATCAAATTTCTAAACAATTATTGATTCAATATTTCTATGAAGGTTTATTACCTATAGATAGAAATATGGTGGATGCTGCTAGCAGGGGGGTTTGGTTAGTAAGACTCCAGCTCATGCTAGGGAACTGTTTAATATCATGGTGCAAAACACTCAGCAATTTGGAACTAGGGAACCACAGTTTAAGGAGGTTAATAAGCTTAGTTTAGGTCCATCTGTAGAGACCCAATTGTTTCAGATCACTGTTATGCTGAACAAACTCATCACTAGAGGAGTTCAGAAAGCAGTGATGTGTGGTATTTGCTGTTTAGAGGAACATGCTACTGATGCGTGCGCTACACTTCATGGGGGTGATGTGAATGCTATGTTTTCTAGCCAAGGCCAAAGGAAGTATGACCCATACTCCAATACTTATAATGAAGGATGGAGAGACCGCTCTAACCTTAAGTATGGACCTAGGAATAACCCCTCAGTTTTTGACTAACCATCACGTCAACCATCTGCTCAGGATAGAACAAATTTTCTTTTAGAGCAAGTCATAAAAAAGATGGATGACTAAGAAAAAGAGATCGACACTAGGTTTCAGAACATAGAGATGACTCTTAAATAGGTCCAGGAGAGACAGACTGCTACTGATACCATAGTTAGCAACCTTTAGGCCCAAATGCAGCATAGGTTGCCATCTCAACCATTCTAGAACCCACAAGAAAATGTAAGTGCTATGACACTTAGGAGTGGAAAAGAGTTGAAGGAACCTAGGAAGAATAGAGAGGTAGAGTATGAAATAGAGGTCAACAAACCAGAACTTAACCAAGATCAAGATACCACCTCTAATGTTAAGGCAGTAAGTGAGGATAAGAAGGAACCTTACAAGCCATTACCCCCTTTTCCTACTAGATTGAGAGGAAAAACTCCGAAGGTAGATGAGGCAAACCAAGAAATCCTAGAAACATTTAGGAAGGTAGAAATCAACATTCCTCTCATAGATGCCATAAAGCAGGTGCCTCATTATGCCAAGTTCCTTGAAGAGCTTTGTACTACAAAACATAAACTGAAAGGGAATGAAAAGATAAGTGTAGGGGAAAACGTTTCTGCTGTTTTCCAAAAGAAATTTCCCCATAAATGTAAGGACCAGTTGTATTTTCTATTCCTTGTAAAATTAGAAACCTCTCCTTTAATAAAGCTATTCTTGATTTAGGAGCTTCTATTAATGTGATACCTAGGTCCATTTATGACAAACTATACTTAGAAGAGTTAAAGAAAACTGATTTAAGCATTCAATTAGCTGATAGGAGTAATGCATACCCAGATGGACTTTTAGAAGATGTCTTCGTCGAAGTCAATGAGCTTGTTTTTCCTGCTAACTTTTATGTATTGGACATGGGTGATGCATGCCATGATGTTCCCATATTGCATGGTAGACCATTTCTTAAAACATCTAGGATAAAAATAGATGTGCATGTAGGAACACTGACTATGGAATTTGATGGTGGAATTATTAAGTTTAATATTTTTGATGTTATGAGATTTTCTGCTGATGTGAACTATCTGTCAGCACTTGATGTGATTAATGAATTGTCCCAAGATGTTTATGAATTGCCTCATGAGGATAAACCGTAAACTATACTTACTCAAGGTTTGGACCAATGTGTGTTTCAAAATGTGCCTTACCATATTAATAATGAGTTAGTGGGCAGCATAGAGGCTTTGTTACAATTGCATGTAGTTGACAGACCTAGGAAGCTAGAATTGCCTAAAAGTCACATGAAGATGCTGCCCTCTTGCATTTCACCCCCTAAGCTAGAACTAAAGCCATTGTCTGAAAATCTTAAGTATACTTATTCAGGGGATGATGAGACCTTACCTGTATAATCTCTAATGCACTTACATTTGAACAAGAGGTTAAAATTATTAGGGTGCTTAGATAACGTAGTGAAGCTTTAGGATAAACTTAGCAGACCTTAAAGGACTTAGACTAACATTATGTTCACATAAAATCACATTAGAATCAGATGCTAAGCCTAAGAGAGACCCTCAGTGAAGACTAAATCTACCTATGATGGAGGTAGTTCAAAAAGAAATTCTTAAATGGTTAGATGTTGGAGTGATATACCCTATCGCTAATTCTGGGTGGGTTAGTCCTATCCATGTGGTTCCTAAAAAGGAGGGAACAACAGTACTGCAGAACAAGAAAGGTGAGTTAATACCTACTAGAGTCCAGAGTAGTTGGAGAGTGTACATTGACTATAGAAAGCTTAACAAGGCTACAAAGAAGGATTATTTTTCATTGCCCTTTATGGACCATATGTTAGAGAAATTAGCCTGGAGGTCATATTATTACTTTCTAGATGGCTATCAGGGTATATTCAGGTCCCTATAGCTCTTGAGGATCAGGAAAAACTACTTTTACCTGTCCTTTTGGCACCTATTCTTTTAGAAGATGCCTTTTAGTCTATGTAATGCTCCTGTAACATTTCAAAGATGTATGATGAGTATTTTTTCTGTTTTATCATCACAATTATGGAAGTTTTCATGGATGATTTTACTGTACATCGTGATTCATTTGATGAGTGCTTCCATCATCTTAAATTAGTACTTAAGCTTTGCATTGAGACTAATTTGGAGCTCAACTTTGAAAAATGTCATTTCATGGTGGAGCATGGGGTAGTACTAGGTCATATAGTATCA
Source organism: Lophocereus schottii (assembly GCA_002740545.1). NCBI lineage: Eukaryota > Viridiplantae > Streptophyta > Magnoliopsida > Caryophyllales > Cactaceae > Lophocereus > Lophocereus schottii. The sequence goes on along the minus strand of NCQV01075648.1, from coordinate 5,585 downwards.
TCCAAGGGATTAGAGGTTGATAAGGCTAAAGTAGACATCATTCAATCATAGCCCTATCCCAAGTGCGTCAAGGAGGTGAGGTCATTTTTAGGTCATGTTGGGTTTTATAAGAGATTTATCAAGGATTTTTCTAAGATTGCCTCCCCTTTATGCGCTTTACTTGTAAAACATGCTTTATTTGATTTTAATGAGGACTGTAGGAGAGCTTTTGACTAATTGAAGTCAAAATTGACTATGATTCCTATAGTACAACCCCCTGACTTAGGCCTGCCTTTTGAACTGATGTGTGATGCTAGTGATAAGGCAGTAAAGGCAATCTTAGGTCAAAAAGTAGGGAAGGTACCTCATATGATTCATTATGCTTCTAAAACTTTAGATCTAGTGCAATGTAACTACACTACTACAGAAAAGGAAATGTATGTTGTTGTTTTTGCTCTAAAAAAGTTTCGACCTTATCTATTAGGTGTTAAAGTTACTATTTATACTGATCATTCTGCTATTAAACATCTGTTGAGTAAGAATGACTCAAAATCAAGATTTATTAGGTGGGTCTCACAACTGTAAGAATTTCAATTGGAAATTAGAGACAAGGCAGGAGTTGAAAATTTAGAAGCTGACCATCTGAGTAGGCTAGATAATGGGGAGAGTGGTAATCCATTAAGCGATTATTCCTCTGATGAGACTTTATATGCTATCACTGATAAGCTGCCTTGGTATGCTGATATGGTTAATTATATAGTAAACAAAACATTTCCTAAAGATTTAGCTAGAGCCCAAAAGGAGAAGATAAGAGCTCAATCAAAATATTATGTTTGGGATGAGCCATATTTATGAAAATTTTATGGAGATCAGATTATAAGGCGTTGTGTAAATGACAGTGAATTTCAATCAATTTTAACTTTATGTCACTCTTCTGAAAGTGGGGGACATTTTGGACCCAAAAGAATGGCACACAAAGTTCTTGAATGTGGATTTTACTATCCTACTATTTTAAGGGATGCCTATGAGCTTTGTAAAAGATGTGAAGTCTGTCAGAAGACAGGTAATTTATCTAGAGGGAATCAAATACCTCTGCATAATGTGTACGTTTGTGAGATTTTTGATGTATAGGGTGTTGATTTTATGGGACCTTTTCCCTCTTCTTTTGGTTTTACTTACATTCTTATGCTTGTTCACTATGTATCTAAGTGGATTGAAGTTGTGGCTACTAAAGGTAATGATGCTAAAACTACGATGAAACATATTAAATCTCCCATTCTAAATAGATATGGAGTTCCTAAAGCAATCATTAGTGATATGGGAACACATTTTTATCATAGAACCTTAGGTGCCTTGTTAGAAAAATATCATGTAACTTATAAGGTGTCTATTGGTTACCATCCCCAAACAAATGGCCAGGCTGAAATCTCCAATAAAGAGATCAAGAGCATATTAGTAAAGGTTGTTAGACCAGATAAGAAAGACTGAAGTCTTAGGTTAGATGAAGCTCTCTGAGCCTATGGAACTACATATAAGACACCTATAAGTATGTCACCTTATAGGTTAGTTTTTGGGAAAGTATGTCATCTTTCTGTAGAGTTGGAACATAAATCATATTGGGCTGCAAAGTAGTGTAATTTAGATTATGACCTAGCAGGAATGGAACGTAAGTTGCAATTGTAGTAATTAGAAGAGGTTCGTTTAGAAGTTTATGACAATTCAGTGATCTATAAAGGTAAAGCCAAAGCTTTTCATAATGCTAAGCTTAGTAGAAAAGAATTTCAGGAGCGTGAAAAAGTCTTGTAATTCAGTTCAAAATTTGGACTCTTTCCTGGTAAATTGAACTCTAGATGGCTAGGACCTTTTCTGATAGTAAAGACTTATCCACATGGTGTTGTTGATATCAAATCCTTTGCTACTAACAAGATTTTCAAGGTGAATGGTCACAGGCTAAAGCACTTTTATGAAGGAGATCGGGTATGCTTAATGGAGGAGCTCCAACTAGAAGTTCCATGAGCTCAATTGCATCAAGCTAATGACAGTAAACAAAGGCACTGGTTGGGAGGCAACCCAACATTTTCAGGGAGGTTTACATTTAATTCTGTTTTGTCTTCATTATTTTCATTATTTTCATTATTTTGCATGCATTAGGGACAACGTATGAATTAAGTGTGGGGGGTGCATCCTGCATTTAATTCTTACAGTTTTCATTATTTTTTTAAAAAAACAAACAAAAAATTTTATGATTTTCTTATAGGTAATGCATGAATATGAGTTTATGCTAGGCTTTCTTGCTTAAAATTTTCTATTTTACTATCTTTTAGTTATTCTTCTGTGAGTGAAGATTTTTGAACATGTTAACTGTCATTCAAAGTAGTTTGAGTTGATCCTCATATATCTATTTAATGAGTAACTGCATAATCATCCATCTTATTTCATCATGTTATATAGTCGCTTCAGAGGCAATAAAAGGACCTAATCTATTTCCTAAACTATTGAATTAGTAGTATAACTCATTAAAATTGTAACTTTTCTTACCTTGCAAGGAAACAAATGATGAATAAAAAAAACAGAGAAGAAGAAAAAGAGAAAAGAAAAAAAAATGTTGGATCACTATCACAGGTCGATTCAAGTGGTACGGCACTTGTTCTCCTTAAGCGGCTTGCGTATGGAAATGACTTGTGCTGGAAAAGTTAACCCCATTCAGGGCCGTCTACAACTCGAAATATGCCAACAATAGAAAAAAAAAAACTATTAGATCACCAACATGGGTAGAAGTTGGTGGCTCAGTACCTTCTCCCCTTAAGTTTAGGTGTCAAGCTGAGCCTTACGTATGGAGTAACCCATGTTGCGAGAGTCATGCCCCTTTCTGGGCCGATCAATGACTTGAACTACATTAATAATCAATAAATAAATAAAATAATGATTAGAAAAAACTATTAACTCCAGCACCTTTATTCGGGTGAATGTGAGACAGAGAGTGTTGAATTTCAAAGACCCTATATGAGCCTCAAATATGTGCCCAAATGGAGTTTCAAGAAAAATGCAAGGCAAGTTTAGAATCAATTTTAATGAGTTATTCCTTCTAGTATAATTGTCTCTCTAACCATACCGCGCCTTCAATTTTTCTATCTTAAACTTTTTAGACCTCTTGATCGATGTATGTAAGCTTAAAAGAGATGGATGATTATTGCTCTTGTTACTTCATTAAAGCAATGTTGTGAAACTAATGAAGAAACTCTTTGATGATAAGTGGATGTTTAGTAGTCATTCACTTGTTAGGAGGAAAATTAATTAATTTTGAATAAAATTGTTTCTAAAGCAAGCCAATGGCTAGTGTAAATTTCATATTTATGTATAACTTTATAAGAAAGAGGATACTTTTTAGGTTGAGACTTAGATTTCTTTGCATGAGGATGTCCAAAGTTTAAGTGTGGGGGAATTTATTAAGCCATAATTTATGCATATTTTTAATAATTATTTTGATTATATTTTTTATATTATGTTGTCTAATTTACTTTATTTTATATTTTTCTTAGGTTAAGCATTAATAAAGTAAAGAAGAGAAGAGAAGTCGTCGAAGTTCGGGTTTTATTTACCGAAGGAATCTGCACGCAGATTTATCAAGTTGGACCAAAAATAATAATTTATGGAAAGATACTATTTTCATAATGATTTGTTTTGGGCTAGGGTTACCAAATTTACTACTCTTAGTTAAAGAGGAAGTGGGAGACTTGGAGGAGAAGGAATCCTATAAGAATAAGAAACCCTAGCAAAAATTATGCTATGTATTTAACCCAACATTCACGGCCAAAAAAAAGGAGAGACATTTTTTACGCCCAGCCTCCTCTTCATCTTGATTAATATACACACCTAACCCTCCTTTTGCATCCATCTCGCATAACCCACACCTCCTCCTCTTCTCCACAATCCATAAATATTCATCATCTTTAACCCATCTATTTTCCATCTTCCATGCCTAAGCATCCTCACCATCTTGATTATCTCCATGCATCATCACACCTAACCACCCACATTCAGTATTATCATCATTCTTCATCACCATTCAATATCCACCATCAACACAATTCATCATCATCATATTCTGCCGCCAAGTAACAATCAAGCATCAATTTCATCATCCTTATATTGTTTTTTTTTTTTGTTGTTGTTGTTTTTATTTTATTAAGTTTAGTTTATTATTAAAGATGAATTCTTTGGATGATTTATGTAGTTTTATTTTCAATATTTGAGTAATTTTTATGTACTTAGTATGATCTATTTGAAACCAAGTTAAACTAATTATTTTGAAATAGGTTTTGTACTTTATTGTCAAATTGATTTTATCTTATGATTCTATAATGGTTTGTGTTTATTGTTTACGATATTCATGTTAGAGTAATTAGAATGCATGCTAATTAATTTAATATGAATTCATGTGGTAGTTTAAAGGCTTTAATACGTAAATGCTATGACACAAGTATCACCCTAATTGATCATGGATGACTCAAACCCATCTCTTTTAATTAGAAAATTGTTATAGATCTTCGTTAGATCAATTTACTAGTAAATTGGTTACAAGGTATCAGATAATATTTTTCTAATGCTTAATGCTTTAGTTTGATTAAATTCTGGCGTTGGTGCTAGGGTTATCAAAACTATAGGATTTATATTAGGGTTGGACCTAAGTAAATTATAATCGATGAAAAAAGGTGAAGATCCGCTGGTGGTATCTTCTATAGTCTAACTCATGGAAAAATTAATTAATGTGTTGATGATAAATATTAATTTGCATGGTGGAAATAGATTATGCTAAGTATTTTTCATAAACTTGGTATCTTTGATAATTATTTGTTTGCTTTAAGTTATTTTGTTTAGTTTGACATTTTTAATTCTTAAATTTATAGACTTTAGTATCAATTTCGTCTAACCCCCTCCCCCAAAAGAGTAGTCTTTTAGGTGTTTCTTATTAATTTTAGATCAGCTATATTTAGATTTTTAGTGCTAAATAACTTTCAGATTTATTTTCTATTCTATTTTGCCATTAGTTACCGGTTTGTTAGAAATTAGGTTAAAAATAATTAGGTTAAAAATAGTTCTTTTGTGTTTTTTCATGTTTTTCCCCCGTTTTGGGTTTATATAGGATCATAATCTAATTAATTTCAGAATTTTTGAAAATTATTTGATAATTTTTCAGAGTTATTTTGTGAATTAAATACGTACAGGTTTTCAGTTTAATAAATTTGGAAATTACATTTTTAATTTTTATTTTCTGTTGTTAGGGTTTTGTTGAGTCCAGAAAATTATATTTTACAATCCAGGTAATTTCATTATTTATTTTCATCTTTAGTTTAGTGCAGTTTATTATTTTTCTAATTTCAGATTTTATTTTCTGTTTTAATTTTCTGCAGTTATTTTCTGTTTTATTTTTCTAAAATTAATTACATATAATTCTAGGAGTGTAAATTTATGAATTTGCATAATGTTGATTGACATTATTTTCTATGTTCTTGATATTAAATTTCTATTTGTTATTTTCTGTAACACCCCCAACCTCACGCGAGTCGTGTTACACGCCACAGCCTTTCCCTGAGGAAAGACTGTTA
>NCQV01075627.1:0-22684 GCA_002740545.1 Lophocereus schottii | reverse complement strand
TTCTACTTGAAAATAACAAAAACATAAACAGAACCAATAACATCAATGAGTTGACAGGAATAAGAGCTCCAAATCTCCAAAATCCCAAGTTACTCCAAGAACTCATTGTCGAATTTGACTTTTAACCACAACTCACAACGAGTAACTAGACAAGCAAGAAACACTCTAGCTGAATTAGGTGTTTGAGCAGAGAGTCCAGAAATTTGAACAGAGACAAACCAAGTAAAGAGTGAGAGAATCCAGCTATAAGTGGGCATCAACTATAATCCTCTATCCTCACATTTCTCATCCTAAAACCTTTTTTTTCTTTGGTGGGGGGTGTTTCCTCCTTCCATAAATTGATTTATCTAAAGTGGGTTTTACTTTATTTTGGGCTCCTTATTGTTTTTTGAAATGTTTTTTGCTTGTTAGAATAGTTCTTTTCTTCCCCTAACCCCAAAAAAAAAAAAATGCAGTGGCTACGTACTGAATTGGTCATCAAGTGAACGCCAAACCCAAGAAGATAAATGAACCAATCCAATATGAGCAAAATAGATTCATCAGCAGAAGAATAGATGCAAAATTTTCAATCAAGCCAAGACAATCTGGTAACTCCATAGGAAACAAACCAAGACGAGAAATACAAACAAATCAAAGATGAGAAATACAAACAAGTCAAGAGAAGAAATACAAGCAATACAAGGAAGGACCTACTTGATTGCAAATGAACAGCAAGAACAACAACAGCAACCCACTTTGTGAACACTCTCTTCAATCAAGCCATAACCTCCAAGAAGAAGAAATCATCAAAATCCTCCTCTCAATTAGTCAAGGAAGAAGATTAACTCATTTGTAATGCATCCTTCAGCATAAACAGCCCAATCTCAAACAGGCTATGAAACCCTAGATTGCTACAAGAGAGAGAGAGAGAGCGCACTAGAGAGAGCGAAAATTACCAGATGAGAGATTCAAAGTGTCTCGCCAGGAGACAGCCTTCTAGCTAAGAGTCGCCGAAAGACAGTGTGAGGATAGACGCGAACAGACTTTGGGGCGAGCAAGGAGGGGTATCGGGTGGAGATTTCCAAGTGATTTCCACAACTTTACTCCCACTTTTGGGAAGAAAATTTTAATGACTTAAACTACATTATTTTCCATCATATTTTCCATGTAATTTTTTTTCTTTCTAATTTTCTTCACTCCAAACATAGGAAAAATTCTTATTTTCCAAATTTTTTTCTTTCCATGAAACTTTCCTAGGTCCAAACAAAGCCTAAAGGAAAAAACACATCATGATGTTCAAGTCATATTTAAAGCAAATTTTAGGATGCATACTCAAATATTCAACTAAAAACCGGGCATGTTGGGATGCCTATTTGCCATGGCCAACTTCAAATCAATTTTGATAGAGCAACTATCCTCACTCCTCTCCCATTCTCTTCCCATGTGGAACAAGACATTACATAGAAATATTGTCTTTATCACCTTAGTTTTATATATATTCAAATTGAACTTGAATACATGTGTTGTTTGGGTGGCCTTCGTCATTGTAGGCTTGGTAGGCTTGGTTAACTATGTTTTTCTAATTTATTATATTTTATATTTTTATTTAACCAATATAGAATTCAATATCTCACTTAATTAACCTTTTACTTTTTTATTAACTGATGTCATTGGATCAAATGAGTCTAAATTGAGTTTTTATGAATTACAAAAGGGCCCATCAGATTCCTTTCACAGTGACTACATGAGATAATCAGAGTCACTGACAACGTAGTCTAAGCAATCTCATCAAAACAAAAATCGTCATATATTGTTAAGCATTCGTAAAAATATTTGTTCCATAACTAATGACATATTGATCAAAGCATTTGTGGATATTGATCAAAGTAATATTTACTTGATAAAAGAAGCCCTATGATATAGTATAGGCAATATTGATCTCTCAACTTAAGAGAAATTTTTTAACGAAAGGGACTAATCTTTTTAGTCATTTTCTTGACAATATTGCTGGTTTACTCATATAACCTTTCTTGTTCACCTTAGGGAGTGCTCTACCTTAAGACAATGAAGAAAAGTAAGAGCAGCCATTAGCACCAAAGTAAGTTGAATTTCAGAACAGCTAGAGAAATGACTAGTTGTCAACATCATACATTTAATGTTGCTAGGACACTTTTTATGTCAAACCTCATGATTAACCAGATCCAAAGTGGTTTAGCAAAAATATTAAGGCTCAACAACTCAGTCAGTGGCCATTTCCTTGAGAGAGATGATAGCAAACCACTCCCTTCAGAGGAAAAGGTGCTTAAGCATGAATCAAGAGGTTTTTCCCTAAGAGGGAATAATCAAACTTCCTGAAACAGCTATCAGAATCATATCTAAAACTTCAAACTAAAAATTGAGATCAAAAGGCGTTACAACAGCTATATCAACTACTTCTGATGATTAGAACACCATGAAGAAGATCTGTGAATAGAAGAGCTAACTAATGACAAAAGGTTACTACACTGAAATAGAAAAATGAGCACATTTCATCAGCTTGTAACCTTTAACATTCATCTCTTTCAATTCTTTATATTCCCTATATAACAAAAGTGAGTGAGAGACAACACTTCGTGTCATAAGTGTTGTCCTCCTAAGAGTATGTAAGAACTCTAGCAGTTGAGGATTGTTAGAGTGCCTTGAGAAAACTCTATTTGTTGGTCAGAAGCAAAAATACTCTTGCTGAACTGTGTGTAAACTATCACACAGTACTTAGGAAAAACTTTGTTGACAAAAAGGAGCAGTGAGGCTCTTCTTAGTTAGTGTCCTCACAAGAGTTGTGCGAACTGTAGAAGTTGAAGAGTATCAGAGTGCCTTGAGAAAACTCTAATTATATGCAAAGAGTCAGAGTACTCTTGTTGAACTATCATTGGTGATAGTAATTTGATTGACACCTAAGGTCAAGAAAGAACCTTAGATAGGGAAGTAACCCTGGATTGATTTGAGTTAACCTCATGAAAATCTTTTCATCTCTATTTCTACATTGATTCTTTATTCTCTAACTCTATTTCTTTGTCTAAGATTTTGACTTAGTGTATCATGATTAATTTGTTTCTGCCTTGCTTACTTCTGGTTCTACTTATTATTATCTATATTGATTCAATTAGTTTAAACAACAACCATAATTTTATCACTTACCCTATTCACCCCCTCTAGGGTGATTTGCCTTGTTCAAAAGGGGATCAACGTAACAAATATATAAGTTTTTGCATGGATGAATTAGTAACGTACGAAATAGCACCCTTACTTTACTTTTTGATTATTGTTCTTTTAAAAAAAAAAAAAAGGAAGTACTTCATTTTGTCTATTCAGATAAGTTGCAAATGCATACATATCTCCTGTTTTTTTTCTTTCGATACATTATTTACATCACAAATACTCCTACACCTATCTAATATAACCTTAGCAGTGTCTAAGGTTGTTACATTCGACTAACCATGCAAAGCAACTTATTATAATTAATATATTCAAATTAGGGCATGTTTTTTTGACTTATATTGAGTACTGATTGGTGCTTATTGCTGAAACATGGTAAAACCTACTAATCATGCTGAAACATGCTAAAACATAATGAATGGCGTTGCATGAGTTTACATAATTGAGAGCTAATTGTAATCAAGCATGGAAATATATTTATATAGTTGCATAACTATTATATACATCCAAAATGAGCACTTATAAATATGTATTTTTTTAAGTTATATCTATGGTTGTCATGAATTAAATTTTAAATTACTTTTTAAAATGATATGTTTAAAATACAAATAATTTGCGAATATATGTTTGGTTTGCAGTTGCTATTCTTAACACAATAATTTCCTATATCCTTGACAACGGATCGTGAAATGAATTCAAGTTTGAAACTAATTATAATTAGAAATACCTAAGACACATATTTTTGATAGCTGTTAGTAAATTCGAAGTTGATCTCATCAGTAGATGGTGTAGTAAGTGGTAGCAGTTGGGTTCCCCACAATAAAATAATTTTCATTTGTTAGTGGGTTTTTAGGAGGAGAACGAGTATAAAGTACTTTTTTAATCAAGAGATATGGATAATGTTAGATATAAGAATATATTAGATATAAAAAGTTTGTAATAAATTTATTAATTTATGATTAGAATTTTTTTAAGAAAATTGTCTTTCAATTTTAATTACATGCTTAAAATAAGTATGCAATTTTGACATAATTTATGATAAATATATTTATTTATGTAACAAATAATATGCATTTTATTTTGTTACATAATGTGATTGTTTAAATTTTAAATAAATTTTATAATAGCAATACTAAACGCATTGTATTATTAGCAAAACAATCCTCATTATTAATAAAGAATATGTGATTTGAATTTAATTATAATTTAATCAATTAAAGGCATACATTTGCTATGAGCATATTGAACGCGCTACCTACTCTAATATGCCCCAATCTGCTTCAATGTACTAATTGCTACCAAATCTACGTCAACATGCTTCAATCTGCTCAAATCTGCTCCAACCTATTCAAATCTGATAATTGCCAGCCAAACATGCTCCAACCCGCTTGCAAACCTATTTCAAAATTGCTCCAATCTATGAACCATTAGTCAAACATGCTTAAACATACTTCAACCTGGTTACATACTTTTTACTGGTCAAATCTGTTCAAACCTGCTCTATTATGTTGTACCTACTCCAATCCGCTAACTGTTCCTTCAATATGCTTACAATGAACAAGTCCTAAATATTTTTATAAGTGTTGAATTCTACTAAATGATGTTGAATTGTACTTAACTATGCTGATGAATTGTGCTGAACATTGATAATAAATACTTACCATAAGTTGAAAAGAACATGCTCTTAACATAAAATGCATTTCCTTTGAGTTTTATGATGCTATTAATTAATGTCTAGTCAATTTAACTTTATTCCATCATTAGTGTTTGTAATTTAGTAGAGTATAATTTACTAAAAAATTTAGTAGGTAATCATAAACTGATTGTTATTTATAACGTAGAGGCACATTAGTAAGTTAGGAGTACCATGGACAATTAAAATTTTATTGAATTGAATCTTAATCATCATGCTCTGTCAACCCATGCAAATAAAAAGGAGCAGAGGGAAAACATAAGAATCATTAAAATTTTATTCTCGCAATGTAGATCCCATATATCTAATTCTTGTTAGAATATATGATAGTTGGTTATCCCATATTGACAAATTGAGGATTAATTGTCCATACTCAATCGCAATGGACAACTTTTACTCTTTTGTTGCTTAGAATCGCACTTGAGCTGAGACTGGGGATGAAAGTTTCGAAAAGTAGCATATTTGAACTCATTTATAGAAAAAATAATTTGGCTACCTAATCTATCATTCCATTAAAGGTAGCGTTTAACCATGTATATTTGGTGACTTCAAGCCAGGGGCATAGCTAAGGAGGGGTCAGTGGGGTCACCCGACCCCCCTCTCAAAAAAAAATTATATATATGTCAGAAAATTAAAAAATTTAAAGATAAGTAAATATACCATATTTGTTGAAAATAAACATGAAATCTGCAATGGCTCAGCGGTTAGTCCTTTGGCTTGGTGTGCTGGAGGTTGCGGGTTTAAACCTCCTCCTTCCCACATATTTTCCCAACTTTTTTTGTTGTTTTTGTTTTTAAAACCAGTGCCCTTTCGCGTTTGAGGTCATGAGGCCTGCTGTCTCCTTCGACCTTCAAATTTTCGCCACTCCACTGCCCAGACCCAACTCACCCCACCAGCCCACGTGCCACCTGCCACCTGCACCGTGTCGCCGACTCACCGTCCACCACCCGCTGTCGACGAATTTGTTGTTTGCGCAGATCTCTATCCAAATTTGTGAGTTCGCAAATCTCAATTTGTAGGTTTTATTTCAATTGCAGGTTAAATCTAAATTTGTATATTAGTTTGATACTTTGATTTTAATTCTCATATTTGGGGCTTGAAGAAGACACTGTGGGTGGGTTTTGGGTTTTCTTTGCTTGATTCTAGGGTTTTGCCATTTATTTGAACTGTTGGATGCAATTGGTGGATTTCAATTGGTGGATGCAATTGTAGTGGTTTTGGTCATTTTATCTTGTGACTTGTATGCTAATTGATCATTGGTAAATATTTGATTTATATGTTCAATTTTAATTGTAGGCAAAAATACATAGATATTTCAAAAAGAAAGGTAAGGAATACTCGTCGTTATCTTGAAGATCGAAATCTAAAAACACGCCATTGAATGAAGAAGGTAGAAATGATGTTACTTAACCACAACCACCATCACCATCACCTTGTGATGTAAATATCAATTCCATTCTGTCGTCCACTCAAAGAAGTCGGATAATCTGACCCCCCTCTCCTAATTTCCTGGCTTCGCCCCTGCTTCAAGCCTATTCTTTTTTGTGATAAGAAACAACTGTAAGTTGTTAGAAAATATAAGAACCTATAAGAAGCTCCAAAAACTGTAAAAAAGTTGTAAGAAGATATAGGTGTAAGAACATGTAAAGGGCTATATGGACAGATATAAGAAGTTGTTGAATTATGAAAAAATTGACTAGTATAGTATTTAGATATGTATGCATAATTGTTGGTGTCCAATGCATGATTTGTAAAATAGCATGTAATATATTAGTCATAGTTATGAAATAAATTTGATATCATGTGTAACAAATTATTTCTTAATATTATTGGAATAAAATTTGTTTTTTTACAATAACCGTTTTGAATGAGAAAAAAATAATATTAAAATAATATAATTAACGAAAATAAATCTTTAAATAAGTTAATTAAACAACAATAAAAGAAATTCAATACCACAAATTTTTTAATCAAAATTTTCTACACTTTGAGGTATTTTTTATATTGACATTTAGTTTGACATTCTTATAAGCAAATTAAAACCAAAAATAACCAATTTTTTGACAAAATTAAATAGAACTCTAAAATGAAATTATATTTTAAATAAATAATTTTAAATTAGTATTTTCAATATATTATTACCAAAAAAGAGTTTATAAATAGACCCTTCAAATATTAAGAGATAATTTTTGTATTATAATTTTAAAAGCATGAATGCAATTTTTACATTATAATTCGTCACATATTGTTTGTGAGTTTTCATATATGATTCGAACTCAAATGTAAAAGCAATTTTTGTATTAGAACTTTAAAGGCATGTTAACTTATTTCATCTGTAATGACACATATTATTCAAGTCGAAACTCAAATATAATTTATATTGTTAAATTCTGTATTCTTGTTTATAGAAATGTTGTGTTCATAAAAAAAATATATCCATATTTCTATAATTAATAGAAAAAAATAAATGACTTATTGAATGTTATACAAAAATAAATGACTTATTGTAAGAAGATGTAAGAAAATATTAGGAGATGTAAGAAGATGTAAGGATTATATTAAGGATGCAAAGAGCTGTAAAGAGATATAAAAAGTTGTAATGAGCTATAACCTGTAACCTAAATCATCCCAATTGCAAAAAAAAGCAAGGCCTTTCATCTCCAACAATTAAGAAGCTTTTGAGTATGTACATAAATTACTAATAACTACATCAACCAAGGCCAGTTCTTTTTTATGATAAGATACAACTATAATCTTTAAGAAAATATAAAAAGTTGTAAAAAGTTGTAAAGAGCTGTAAAGAATTGTAAGAAAATGTAAGGAGCTCATAGAAGATGTAAGGAGCTGAAAGAAGATATAAGAAGCGGTAAGCAAATGTAAGGAGGTGTAAAAACCTGTAAGTAGATATAAAAATAGATGTAAGGAGTTGTTGAACTATTGAACAGTTGTATAGTATAATTTGTGGACTTGTACGCATATTATTTGTGTTTAATGTTTGATTTGTGAGACAACGTGTAATCATATTTATGGAAAAAATTTGACACCATTAGTAAATAAATTATTTCTTAATATTATTGAAACAAAATTTGTTTCTTTTACAATGAGCATTTTGGATGAGAAATAATAATATTAAAATAATACACTTATTGAAAATAAACCTTTAACCAAGTAAAAAAATATATTACACCTTACAAGTTTTTCAATCAAAATTTTCTACACTTGAGTTGATTTCTTATATTTACATTAGTTTGATCCTCCAATTAGCAAAGTATAACGCAAAAAAACACAAAAGTTTCTCACAAAATTGAACACAACTCTTAAAATAAAATCCTATTTTAAATAAACAATTTTAAATGTAAATGTTTGATCAATTATTATTACCAAGGAATTTTATAAACTAAACCCTTAAAAAATTAAGAAATAATGCTTAAAATAGGAAGATTGTACTATCATATTAGACAACCAAATTTAGAACAACCATCAAATGTTCATCTATATAATGATAGCAACAAAATTGTCATAGATAACCTTAGGAATGAAATAGTTGTAATGCTTTCGGTATGTTCAATTTGAAAGTTTTTATATATGATTCAGACTTAAACATAAACGAAAGTTTTGTATTATAATTTTAAAAGCATGTTCACTTATTTCATCTATAATAACATATATTATTCATGTTGAAACCCAAATATAATTACGTCGTTAAATTCTGTTTTTATGTTTATATAAACGTTGTGTTTATAACATATTCACAAGTTCTGTATATTTGTAGTATAATAAAAATATATATACATATTTGTGTAATTACTAGAATAAAAATAAACGAATGTTATACAAAAATTTATATGGGATGTAAGAAGATGTAAGAAGATAAAAGGAGATGTAAGAATATGCAAGAAGCTGTAAGTTGTTAGCCAAATCCTCCTAAACGCAAAAAAGAACAGGGCCCAATGCCAGCTAGTTTTGGTTCAGAAGCTCATTGGATCCATTGCTCGGTTTATTAAGATCTAATCTTTATACACTTTAACATGGCACTATTTAAAAATTTAAGAGGCCTTGGGTGTGTAGGGTTTGTTCTTTTTAACTTCTCATAAGTACTTATCATTGACATTTAGCACTGGTTAGCACTCATTAGTATCAATCAATACTAATCAACATTCATCAACACATAGTCATATTTCATAGTAACAATTTAGCCCTAATCAGCACTCATCGGCACTTATCAGCATTGATAAGTACTCGTTAGCACTTATCAACACCAATCAGTACTCATTTGTTGAAGACTCCTCCAACTATTATATATACTGAAAAATTAATTTATGGGATTGAATTTTTAAAATGTCTTATACTAACACATTTAAGCATCAAATATTTTGATATCTCTTAATACACCCCAAATCCTCCCTAGTTCTCCATATTCTTTTCCCAAATACTTACAGAGTCTTTCTGATGACATAATTATAGGCACTAAAATTTATTCATGTCGTATCAAAATAAATCAAATTAATTAACTAGACCAACTCTTTTAATTAATTTAATTATGCCCAAAGGACTCACAAGTTAGGCCCAAATGACTCTCCAGTCAAGCCTAATACGAAATCCAAATGACTTCTAAGTCAAAGCTCAAGCAAAACTCAAGTCGAAGCCCAATAGAGGCTTGATATGACTACCAAGTCAAGTTACGATCTAAAGCATAAATGACTTCCAAGTCAATTCCCACCCCAAGCCCAAGAGACTCCCAAGTCAAAATCAAAGTCAAAGTCAAAACCAAAGTAAATGACTCTTAAGACAAAGCAATCCAAGATGAGGCCTGATCAAAAGGCCCAAAACCCAAGTCAAGGCCCATCTTGTCTTTCAAGGGGGAGCGAGACGCTTTCCTATAGATAGGAGTCTACCCTCGTTGATTAAGGGGTTGGAAAATCCATCCAATAGGAGATAGAATCAGATGATCATACACATTGTATTAATAGAGATTGTATCCATACATTCAAATCAATACAAAAATTTAATCTTATAACCAAGTCCCTGTCTAATTCATTTTAGACTTAAAATTTGTGTTTACAAATTTGGCACGCTCAATTGGACCTATTTACCTCTGATCTCTTTCTCCTAAAGATCAAGACTTTCAAATCTCAAAAAGCTTCATCTTCAAAGAAGACATGGCCACGAAGAACATTATCGCGCAAGCTTCGAAGAAGAAGAACATTGGATCTCTCTCTCATAGATCTTGTGAAGCGAGCGTCACTTCTAGCAAAAAGCGCTCACACAATGAAGACCAAGAGTATAGCGAAAGTTGCTGCGCCGATCGTTGCTAGGCAAACTGCACCGCCCCCGTCCAACTCCAAGACTCAAAGATGCAACAAAAGGCGTCATCTTAGATGGATGAAATTCAAAACCCCTAGCTTTAATCTTCAGTCTGCGAGGTTGAAGACTACAGCCGTAATTCTTCTTCGCCCTCACCAAAGGAGATTCCCATTTCAGAGATTGAAGCTGAGTCCTCCAAAGTTGTTATCATGCCATCCATGATGACAGGTACCACCATTCTGGAAGAGGAGATGGCTAAAATGAAGGCAATCCTAAAAAAACTCACCAGGGAGAGCGTAGAAAAGGAATCACACATCAAGCTTAAAGAAAAAAAGATTGCTAACTTGACCAGGAAGTTAGAAAAACGGTTAGCTCAATCTTCTTCAAAGGACTCAGAGAGTGAGGACTCTAAAAAAGTGTCAGTCCATACTGAGGCTTCTAACAATGAGAAGCAACCAAAGAAAGGCGTTACGTCTAAAAATATCAATTCCTCTGGATCAAATCCAAGATTTGATAGCAAATGTTGTTAAGGCGTAGCTAGGTGAAGGTTCGCGCAGAACTCACTTGTGCACCAAGCCTTACACTAAGAGGGTTGATGCCCTCCGCATGCCCCAGAGTTACCAGTCCCCTAAATTTCAACAGTTTGATGGGAAAGGTAACCCAAAACATCATGTCGCACACTTCATTTAGACATGCAACCATGCTAGGACTAACGGCGACCTTATGGTGAAGTAGTTCATCAGGATATTGAAAGGTATTGCCTTTGACTAGTATACTAACTTAGAGCCTGAGTCCATCAACAGTTAGAATAAATAGAACATGAGTTCCTCAACAGGTTCTATAGTACTCAGTGCACTATCAGCATGACTAAGCTGATAAATACAAAACAATGGAAAGATGAGCTAGTTGTGGACTACGTCAACCCCTGACACGCACTTACCCTTGAGTGCAAAGATCGGCTGTCTAAAACTTCTGCCGTTGAAATGTGCACCCAAGGCATGCATTGGTACTTGTTGTACATCCTACAAATGAGTAAGCCTAGGACCTTCTAAGAATTGACAACTAAAGCACATGATATAGAGGCGATGATAGCTAGCCGTAATGGAGACTCCTTCTATCCTACTGAGTCAAAGAATGATTAGGTTGAATTCAAGAAGAATGTTAAGTTCTCCAAGAACATCAGCAAAGAAGCAATGTCCACCTCTACAAGTTAGCCAATTTGAATTGCAGGACAGCCCAAATTAGAGGACAAGAAGAGTCTGCCATTCAAGGATACGACAAATAAGCATCCTACGTTAAAGGACCTATAGGAGAAGAAATATCAATTCCATGACTCAGACTTGTCAGGAATGCTCGATGATCTGCTTGAAAATAGGGATATTGAGCTTCCAGAGTCAAAACGCCCCAAAGAAGCTAGAAGGGTGGTTACCAACCCAAAATATAATCGGTACCACAAGGTCATTGGTCACCCTCTTCAGAAGTGCATTATGCTCAAGGACCGCATTATGCAGCTTGCCAGGGATGGAAAAATAATATTAGATTTTGATGACACTATCGATCCAAATCATATTTCCACTCAGCTGGAGTGTTTTTCATCGCCCTAGAAGTGAAAGCATACTTGACCTCATGGTAGAGTAAATACTGAACTGATTTCCTCCCTTTGAGAAAAATGTATTACAATTTAATTCCGAAGTTTGGAGCTTGTAGTAGTTCCAATTGAATCCAAAGGACCTTTGATAGAGACTGATTTTTTGTGGATGTCTTTGATAAAGTTGTTGATGATGAAGAGAGATAGAATCTTGTCACTCGCCAGAGGCCGAGGAAGCAATACCAAGTGCAATCGCTACCTCTTGGCCGTAGAAAGAGATAGGGAAAAAAAGGCCCTCGTCATTCAAAAGGTAAAACGAAATCCAAGAATATCAAAAGGCACGAAATTCTACATATCGACCTCCTTGAGCAGGAGCCGCTTGTCCCTGTTGCACTTGAGGAGTTCTCCCCAATAGGCTTATTTAAGAAAGTCACAGTCAACATGAGCTCATGTTCTGAGTTTAAAGAAGGGGAAGATAAAGGAAGTGACAGACAAGAGGAGTCTCCTAGAGTAGCTGACAAGACTTCGTCGGTCCTAGAGGCTTTTCCATCTCCCATGTACTAGGGGCAAATCTTTTGTTTGCCTAACGAGGTGTGCCAACATATTGTTGCGGCCTTACAACGCCCATAATTTTACACTAACAAAGTCAAGGATGTGGGAGGATCAATAGAAAGCCTTGTTCAGTGTGCATCTTGTAACACCGCAGTCACTTTCACTCACAATGACTTATTGTTGGGATCCAAGCCTCACAATCGCCCTTTGTTTGTGACTTGTTACATTAGGGAGCAGAAAGTCAGGCGCATTCTCGTAGATGCAGGGTCAACCGTCAACATCATGTCCAAGTCTATAATGACGACCTAGACATCACATTGGAAGAACTTTCTAAGAGCCAGACGATAATTCAAGGCTTCAACCTCGAGGGCCAACGTGCAATCAGTATGATTCGCATTGAACTGATAATGAGAGATTTGTCAACATCCTCAATCTTCCATGTAATCAATGATAAGACTTTGTATAGGTTGTTACTTGGGCAATCATGGCTTTATGAACATGGGATTGTGGCTTCCACTTTACACCAGTGCCTTAAGTACTTCCAAGATGGAGATAAGAAAATAAATGGGGATGTCAAGCCATTCGCCAAAGCTGAGTCTCATTTTGCAGACGTGAGGTTCTTTGAAGAAGGTGCTGTACCTAAGAAAACCTTGCCATTAACCATTTCTTCCATAGGCAAAGGTGGCACAAAGAATGCCCCTCAAGCAAGAAAAGGTGATGCTCCTAAGCAAAAACTTGAGAAAGAACCAAGTAAGCAAGGCAGCACCACTTCTCTTATTGAACAAGTTACTAAACCAGTTGCTGCTTCAGTGGGATCAATGCCACCAATTTTAAGGTACATACCTAAGTCTCACTGTAAAGAGGGTGAATTGCCCATTGGTGAGTGTGTAAGCGGTAGCATCGAGACCAAAACTACTAAGGATAATGCAGCTAGCATAACCACCCTAAAAGGGAGAGTTCTAACCCTTAAGACATGGCAGGCTAAGGTGAGTAGGCCCCCTCTTTTAGGGTTTGTCATTTCTTCTAAAGAAGGTGATGACTTGCCAAGTGTGCCGACTAAGGAAGGATTTGATCCCAACGCATACAAGCTTATGGAGAAGCCTGGTTATGACTTTCAAAATCTAGCTATCTTAGGAAAGGTAGCCGAAGTCAAGCCTCATAGACTTACTAAAACTCAGAGAAAGATTCAAGAGTAGGGAGGTTCAGTAGGCATCTCTAAAGTTGGACTAGGTTTCACACCACCACAGCCAGTCAGAGTCTCTGGTCGATGAAAGGACAAGAAGTTGGTGATTCAACACATCTCAACTGAAGAGGTAGATGAGAGAGAAGATGAAAGTGCTCCACCTAACCCAAAGCCCTTTGTGTTTGATAGGCTATAATCGTCCACTTCGAAAAAACGTCCGTTAGTATTCACCTGTATAGGGAACGGAAAAGACCACGAAATCTTTATTTTCAACAGGATCAAAGATGTTCCCCGGCCCAAGCGTTCAGTGTTTGCTAGAATAAAAACTGGTGAAAAGTCTTCAAGCTCATGGCTTCAGCAGGAGAAAAGTTCTGCGTTTAGCCACTTGGGAATGATAAATGAAGTTCAGAGCTCTATCCCTTCTCGTAAGAAGCGTTTCTCGAGTTTGGATGTTAAGACGGATGACTCATTAAGAGTAAAGAGTCATACTGTGGCCTTCACAGCTCAACAAAAGAACTCTAACTCTAGTGAGGAGGCAAAGAAAGAAGACGTTGTTTCTTCTAATTATGTCACAGTCCACGAATGTCGTAACTCAGACTTAGAGATAGAGCTCACAGAAACTCCTAAGACTTAGAAAATAGGAGGCATGCTATAGTTAATAAGTTAAAAGAGTTGAATCTTAGAACCAATGAAGAGCCTCGTCCTATCTACGTAAGCTCATCACTTACACCCGAAGAGGAAAATAGTACTTGGAACTCTTGTCAAAGTACAAGGACGTGCTTGGCCGGTGCTACAAAGAAATTCCGGGTTGGATCCAAAGGTCGCAGTCCACCGCCTATCTATCAAAAGGGGCATTTTGTCTAAGAAGCAACCTCAGTGACATTTTCGCCCAGAGATGGTAGTGAAAATTGAAAAAGAGGTCAACAAACTCATAGAGGCAAGATTCATTTATAAGGACAAGTACCCAACATGGATCGCAAACATCGTGCCTGTCAGGAAGAAAAATGGGCAACTTTGTATTTGTTGGACTTTTGGGATCTCAACGATGCTTATCCAAAAGATGATTTCCTGCTGCCTATCACAGAACTCATAATCGACTCAACTACAGGGCATGAAGCATTTTCATTCATGGAGTGTAAAGTAGGTTACAATTAGATTATGATGGCACCAGAAGATCAAGAGGCCACAGCTTTCTGCACACTATAAGCTGATGTCCTTCGGACTTAAGAATGCAAGAGCAACTTACCAAAAGGCGATGCAAACAATTTTTGATGATATGCTCCACAAAACAGTCAATTGCTATTATATGGTGGTCAAGTCCAAAAAAAGGACGGACCACATACAAGATCTTTGTCTGATCTTTGAGCAATTACGGAGATATCAATTGAAGATGAATCCATTCAAGTGTGTATTTAGTGTCACATTTGGAAAATTCTTGGGTTTTATTGTTTATCATAGAGAGATTGAGATCGACCAATCGAAGATCAAGGCAATCCAAGAGAAGTCTGAGCTTAAGAATCTTAGGGAGTTTTGCGAACTTTAAGGTCGCTTGGCATATATCCGAAGATTCATCTCAAATCTTATAGGACATTGCCATCCCTTTAGCAACCTTATGAAAAAGGGTGCACCGTTTGAGTGGGACGAATCGTATTGTATGGCTTTCAAGAAAATAAAGGAGTATTTGTCCATCCTCCAGTGTTGGGGGCATGGTCCCCGGCAAGCCACTTAGACTGTACATTGCAGCTCAGGAAAAATCCTCATGAGCATTATGTGTATAGGAAAATGAGGAAGGAAAAGAAGTCACCCTGTACTACTTAAGTTGTACATTGGTTGGCGCTAAATTGAAGTACTCTCCTATTGAAAAGATGTGCATGTCGCTCATCTTTTCCATTCAAAAACTCAGACGTTACATGCAGGCCTACACAATGCAAGTAGTCTCCAAAGTTGATCCCATCAAGTACATTTTGTCTAGGCTAATCTTAAATGGGTGACTGGCAAAATGGGCTGTAATCTTAAAATAGTATGACTTTGTCTATGTACCAAAAAGAGCGGTTAAGGGGCAAGTATTGGAAGATTTCTTAGTAGATCATACAATTCCTGATGATAGAGAGCTAAATTATGATTTGCTAGGGGAAGATGTATTCTTCATCGATATCCTCACTCCCTGGAAATTATAGTTCGATGGAGCAGCAAGGTAAGATGGCACTAGTACAGGAGTGGTTTTCGTCTCCCCTAAAAAGCACATTCTCCCATATTCATTTCTGCTTACTTAGTTATGCTCTAACAATGTGGCAGAGTACCAAGCGCTCAACTTAGGTCTTCAAATGGCTATTGAGATGGGGATTAGAGACCTCAACATAAATGGTGACTCATAGTTGGTCATCAATTAACTAACTTGACGAGTATAAGGTTAAGAAAGAAGACCTTGTCCTATATCACAAGCATGCATTACGACTGCTAACACAAGTTGGACATAGTCAAGTTAGAGCACGTGCCAAGGAGTGCCAACAAGATGGCTGACGCACTTGCAAGCCTCGAAGCCACTTTGACACTGGGGGCAGAACTATTCTAGTATGTAGCCGATGTGTTGTTCTGCTCAATGATGAAGACTCAAAGGAAGACGTCAACATGATCTAAGTTCTTGAAATAGATGCAGAAAACTGGCGTCAATCTATAATTGAGTACTTATAGCATGGAAAACTTCATCGTGACCCAAGGCATAATACAGAAATACAGTGGAGAGCTCCGAGCTTTCTTTACTACAATGGAATGCTCTATCGATGCTCTTTTATTGGCCTTTGGTTACGATGCTTGGATACGGAAGAAGCGAAGAAAGCAATGGGGGAAGCTCATTTAGGTGTGTGTGGAGCACACCAATCAAGGCTTAGGTTATTAAGAGGATGGGTTACTACTGGCCTATTATGGTGCAAGATTGTATAAATTATACAAAGAGGTGTGATGCTCGCCAGTTCCATGCCAACTTCATACATCAACCTCCAGAACCTCTCCGCCTAGCTGTTGTATCTTGGCATTTTGAGGCAAGGGGGCTTGATTTCGTTGGACCAATCACACTTAAATCATCTGCTAGTCACTCCTATATCTTGGCTGTCACTGATTACTTCTTTAAATGGGTGGAAGCAATTCCACTAAGGGAGGTCAAAAAGGAAAATGTGGCCGACTTTATAAAGACACACATTATCTATCGATATGACGTGTCGAGGTACATTTTCACCGATAATAGTAAGCCTTTCATCAATAGCCTAGTGATAGTCTGTACAAGAAGTTTAAGTTTGCCCAACCCAAGTCTTCCATGTGCAATGCCCCTGTAAACGGCTTAGGGGAAGCCTTTAACAAAACACTTTGCAACTTACTTAAAAAAGTTATCACAAAGTCTAAGCGGGATTGGCATGAAAGACTAAGGGAGGCTCTTTGAACGCACCGAACCACATATAAGATGCCAAGACAGTCGACCCCCTTCGCTCTGGTGTATAGAGTTAAAGTCGTTCTACCATTGGAGCTCCAAATCCCATCACTCTGGACCGCCGTATAGGAAGGTTTGATGAAAAATAAAAATCACAGTCTTCGTTTAGCGAAGCTAGAGGCCCTTGATGAGAGAAGATTTCAGGCACAATAGAAGCTAGAATGCTACCAAGCCCTTCTATCTAGAGCGTTCAGCAAAAAGGTTCGGCAAAGTTCGTTCCAAGTTGGGGATCAGGTGCTTACATTAAAGAGGCCGATCATCGGACTCACAAGACAGGAGGCAAAATTGCTCCGAAATGGGAAGGACCTTATGTTGTTCGAGAGGTATACTCAAATGGTGCCTACAAGATAGTAGATGGACAAGGGGTTAGGGTAGGACCCATAAATGGCAAGTTCTTAAAGTGCTATTATCCTTAAAATAGGATGTTGTAAAGCTCCTAAGTAAGAGCCTAAACTGCTCATTTTTTTAAGTTCAATTCCTTTGTATTACTCCTCTCCTGCAAGAGTATAAGCTGTGAATAGCAAAAACAAACTCAAACAAAAAATCGTTGTAATAATCTTAGCCTGCAAGAATATAAACTGTGAACGACAAAAATAAACTCAAACAAAAAAACAAGCATTGTACTACTCCTGTCTCGCAAGAGTATAAACTGTGCACAGAAAACAAATAAAGGAAAAAAATCCTTTATTAAACTACGTGATGACTTAATCTTATTGAAAATTACAGTGTTTCTATAGTACATAGGCAACTTGGTAAACAAATCACCAAGTACAGTCAAACATAATAGAAGGGGATAGTAGGGGGCAACCAAATTTCATATGAAGGAGGACACAAAGTCCATTACAAGCGTTCATTATAAAAAGAAAAAAAAGAGAAGGAACAAAACAAGCTGAGTGATACATCAGTTGGTGTCCATCCAAATGTCAGGGTTGAGTGAGGATTGCCATGCTAACATAACCTGTTCATGCCTCTCCAACTTCTTTGCATCGTCAGGTGAGAGAGTGGCCATTATCTTAAGGTCAGCAAGAGCTTTGGATCTCACATAAACTTTCCTCTTAGCAGCCTCCAATAGGGAAGATTGGACTTGGACGTCGCCCTTAAGCTAGCACTCGTCTTCCCGAGCAAGGCTAAGCGCTTCCTTTAAATCAACAATCTTCTGCTCCACTCCCTTGAGCTTCTACGTCGAGGCATCAAGAACTGTGTGGACCATGGCAAGCCGTGAGCGCTCAAGATCGACCTGCTCAGTGCACAAGGCCTTTTCCTTCGCTACATCATCAGGGTGGTGGTATGAGGAAATTACTTTCTTTAATGATAAGAAAGTCAATACAGCACTCCCATAATCCTCTACCTTTTTCCTCAAAGAGGTCGGGTCTCCACAAAGCCGCTCAATCCCCTTGTACAAAGGGGCTACTTAAAGCATTCCCTCTACTTCATCAAATTTTGCATTCGTCAAGCTAATCAAGTACTCAGACCCCATCACTCGCATAGTGGCAGTGAAAATACTTTGGGATCCAGCCCCGGGGTAGAAAGAAGTAAGGGAGGGAGCAGCAACATAGGAGGGTCTTCCTTTCAAACTCCCAGGGGTGCCAACATTAGCAGCGATCGAGAATAATCCCCTTGTGGCTACCTTAAGAGAGTTAGGTCGTTCAACTAAATGCTGGCTCTGGATAGTTGATGCCTGCAAGGCCTCTGTTCCTCTGGAAGCTGAACTCCTAACCTTGTGAGGTGATGTTTGCCTCCTCACAATTGCAATGTCCTTGCCTATGCCTGAGGTTGCCTTGGCTACAGATGATCTAGCTACACGGCTAACATCCTCGAGTAACTACTTGTCAACAATGGGTATAGCCTCTTGTTCTAGGTCGAACTCCCCAATCTGAAAAAGAAGATGGGTTAAACAAAATAAGTATGGAATCATTTCGTACTAATCAAAAACCAAAGGAACAAGGGAAAAGAAAATGACAATAAAAGAGCGAAGGAAGGGAGCATACATCCTCAAGATTGGCTGGCTCACCTGAATGACTCTGGACATCATCAAAAAGTTATCTCGAAGCTTGACTCTCGCATCTTTGGGGGTCACAATCTCACGCCTCTTACATCCCCCATGTCTGAAGTTCACCTCAGACGCTGGCTCGCTATCACTATCCTTCGCCAGGTCTTGCTTTCTATCAGTAAGGTGAACTCTTGGGGATCTATGATCATAATCACTAGACTCAGTCCCTCAACATCTAAATCTGCCACAGGATTCTTTCCTTTTTTCTCCTTGGCTTTCTTTGATGAGCCAGCTTCTGCATCTTTCTCTTTCTTGGATGAATTTGCTTTCGTACTCTTCTACAGGATGGAAACATTAGATCAAAGGTCATTAATAGTTACCTCAGACCACCAAATCTTGTAAGCTGAGGTGATATGTTGACTTAATGTCAAGGAACGATAAGGAAGAACAACATGAGACATAGTCCCCAGGAATAGGAGCCGTTTTTAATATAGAAGGGCGGCATCATATGACACTACCCAGGTGAAAGGATCCTCGAGAAACTCTCCGAGAATCCCCTAGCAGAACCAAAACTGCTTGCTGAACCAATGTGGGCTATAGGGTTCAACGTGGCATCCCAGTGAATAGGAAGGAAACCATCTCGAAGAGAGATCAAGTAGCTCAACTTATCTTATCCAAATCTCCATTATCGATAAGGATCTCCGATCGATTTCTTCCCAATATTAGGCATCCCAGGTGAGAGACTCTTCCCTCATATATAAGTTCTCGAGCATTCCATGTATAAGTTCGCGAGCATCCCCAATGTCACTGCACATCATTTGTGACCCAGAATAGCACACCATCAAAGGACCCAAAGGGGGAGGCTGCAATACATGGTATGTCTTGAAATAGAGGGCAAGCTATCCGTGAAGGTAGTGGCACGGAAAGAATGACCGCGAATAAGAAGGCTTTGCAGCCTTAGTAATCCCATTGAGGCTACGGTAGATGCTTGCTAGCACCGGGATTGTAAGATTGAAAGTCGTACCAGATGCCATTAAACTGGCGACCTCAAAAGTGTCTGGGCGAATGAACTTCTCCCCGGTCTTAGAAAGTACAAAAGCACACAGCTAACATGACAAAAATGCAGTAAGATATGTGCTCTCCCTTTTCTCCTTGGGAACCCCCAAGCTCTAAAGACGTCCAACTCATCACGACTCCAACAAAGATCTTGAGGCTGAGTCTGGCAACTAGGATTTTGCATCCTCGTGGGAGTCGAGTTACGGTAGCGACACTGTGTTGGCGGGTTATGGATAAGCTTCTTCTTACACCAGAAATCAATCCAAGCTTTAACACTGTCACCCTTCTCATAGATAGGCATCTTTTCTAAACTTATAAAAGCAGCAATCATGAATTTGCAAAAAGATGGGATAGTCTTCAAATTATGCTTGTCCCGACACTCAAAAGTTTGGATGCTAGAGACAGTCTCATCATAAATCTTACTGCTGATTGGGAGCCCGCCAAGTCTATGCAAGTCCCATAGGGAGATGGACATCTCTCTAGATATGGTGTAAAGAGTGTCAGTGGTAGAACACCAACTCTCACAAAAGACACGCAACACATGCATCTTGCGGCTGTAGGAGTAAAGCAAGGCATAAACCACCTGGTATAAGGCATATCTCCGCAGGCGCACCTCAAAACAAGAAAGCACATGCTCTATGCATTCCTAGTACAAGGGAATGTACCCAAAATCTCTACAAAGAAGCATGTTCGTCCCCCATCTGAATTGCCCAGATATAATGCGCTGCTCAAGCATAGGAAATTCGGTGAGTAGGCTAGACTTATCATAATACATGCTCTGCAGGAAGTACCCACCTGAATCATCCTCCGCACCTTTTTCCACTCGGATGAAAAACTTATGACTCTATAGCAGGTGCCTGATTGGCTTTCGGCTTCCTCAAAGAACGGTAGACCCGGAAGCAACTCCCTGACTGGACTTTATCATCCTCTTTATCCATGACAGAAAGAAAAAGTTTGTCATCACATTGAAATTCCTTAAGATGCACCATTATCAATCACCTGAAACTAGAAGAAAATAGAAAGTTAATTTCTTTTTCAGGAACCAAGTTAGCAAACAAAATGACATCTAGGCAAAACAAATACTAAAAAAAAGGAGGAGCATGAAGGAAAATCAAGCAAAATATTGGTTTTTAGCCACCCATTTGCTGCTTGCTGCTCGTACCATTTTCAAGCGTGTGGGTTTCCGTTCTAGGCACCAAAGGCCTAGCAGCAAACCATTTTGCAAGTAATTCTTCAAGTCTTCATACCACTTTTCGGCGTGTAGGTTTCTATTCTAGGAACCAAAGGCCTAGCTGCGAACCATTTCACAAGTGGTTCTTTAAGTATTTATACCACTTTCAGGCGTGTAGGTTTCCGTTCTAGCCATCAAAGGCCCAACGACAAACCATTTCGCAAGTGATTATTCAAGCCTTCATACCACTTTCAGGCGCCTACGTTTCCATTCTAAGCACCAAAGGCGAACCATTTTGCAAGTAGTTCTTCTAATCCTTATACCACTTTTAGGCGTGTGGGTTTTCGTTCTAAGCCTCAAAAGGCTTAGCTGCAAACCATTTCGCAAGTGGTTCTTCAAATGACTTCTTAGCCTGCACAAGCAACAATACAAGTGCAACAAAAAAAGGGGTCTCGGCATACAAAAAAACAACCACAAGCGACAAAGGATGGCACCGTTCAACAAATAAGCATGACGTTACGATACGAAAAACTACGACAAATAAATAAATGCGACGTTACGATGGCACAAGCAGGCATAAGAAGACTTTTCAGTCTAATAAAGTGGCTTCCTTTGGATCCGTTTCAGCCAAAGCTACCACCTTTATTGCTACTTATGGTCATCCAAAAAAAAATGGCAAGCCCTTCAAGGCACAACATTACAAATTTCAATAAAAGGCCAAGTTACAAGCAACCCATGACTCAATGAGCATGAATTAAAAAATTCCTCATTTTACACATAACTTGGCCACTCAAAAAGTTTTCTTTACTCCTAAAGATTGGTACTTTGATTTATTCAATTGATCAATCAAAAAAAAAAAAGGAGAGCACCAACATTTATTCATGCCCAAAAAAAGGCCGACAACTCGGACAACAAGAAATTTGAATAACACACCTAGAGGCCCCGGGGTGGATTTATGCCAAATATTCCAACAACATTTGGAAGGTGTGTCATTTGATTGATTCATGCAAAAAAAAAACGGGCACCATTTTCATTCATATTTCTCACCTTTTTCCATCAATACACTTGTTTTCCCTCTTAATACTCTTACTCTTATCATAATTTTCCAAAACTAAGCCATGTCTGAGACCCCCACATCACTAAACACCATGTCTATTTTCCATTTTCCTAAAGATCACAAACACCATGTTCACAAAAGCTCACAAACACCATGAAAAAAAAAAAAAAAGAAAGCACACCACTTTTGCCACACCAACAAAGCTAAATGAACACCCAGAGCACACCACTTTTTGCCACACACCATGTCCATTTAACTTCCGTTTACACCATTTACACCCAAACAGCGCATTAATCTAGAAACCATTTACACCATTATTCTAGAAACTAGGAAAATGATAACTTTCCCAAACAAAACCAATTTCAACTCTTGCCCTCTTGAACCCATAAATAAGGCATGATTTTTCTTTCACATAAACATCAAACCAATAAAAAG
>NCQV01075623.1:0-15773 GCA_002740545.1 Lophocereus schottii | reverse complement strand
TTTACGCAACAAACCAAGTGGAGTACAAACAGTGCATTTGATCAAGATCAATTGAAGAATTAAGAAATGAAGTTGGAAATGCAATAGATAAAGAAGAACTTTGCCTTCGAACTTGGTCTCTCTCTCTCTCTCTCTCTCTCTCTCTCTCTCTCTCTCTCTCTCTCCCCCCTCAAGACAAGCATTCAACCTTTAGATTATGGTGCCATAACACGAATAAAACTACTATTCTTCCAATAGGGCTATTCCCTTTTTGAAACATAGTAATATGACAATTTTAATGTTGTGATCTGGATGGTGAACGGAACTTTCAATGAGGTATTACAAAAGTAGATAAGGAATATCAATGGTGGATTAATATGGTTGGCATGAATTTATAAATTATTATGTGTTATTGTATATAGTGTAAGCTTAATTAGCAACAACCATGGTTAAAGGAATCACTGGGTTTCAAAGAAGAGATGAACGATTATGACTTAGTGGTTTGTATAAATGGGATTTAACAACGGTTAGCTAAGTGTGATCATAAGCTTGGCTATGTTGGTGCGAAAATACATGTGAATGATATTATATAAATTTGATCCTTTAAAATAAAGATATCTGACATTTATCTTATTATAATGAGGACACATACCAGACTTAACTCTATAGTACAATGGCCAGGGCTAAACAAAAATATGCCCCTTTTTCATCTTCCTTTCTTTTTCTTTTTCTTCTTTTTTTGCCCACTTGGAACATGATGTATCATCCTATAAGGTCAACTCGCCATGAACCATTTAATTTCTTATAATAATGTTATGTGGAAGTATTAAGCTTTTGCCTAATATGGGTTGTAATAAATAATATCATAGACTCCTACCTTACCATCCACTGTCATTCGAATTGTGTTGCTACCTCTTCGAATGTCACTCAAGTATATAAACATTCCTATTCAAGACAACTTTATCCATTCAAACTTAAAGTTATGACACGCTTAGTATAATCGCCGAATTTTTTTATCGTATACTCCTTCCCTTTGATTTAATGCCTCTAAGAAAAGTAGCTATTATTTACTCAAACTATGCTCCTCTTTTCTCAATGTATCAAGAACCCAAGTATATCTAATAATATATGCCTCTCTTCATTTTTTTTCCTTTCTTTTTCCTCTTTAAATCTAATACCTTACTTAGCGTCATAATATACACTAAACAACATTAGTCTGACTTACTAAGGTGTCCTAATTTATTAGCTTTTAAGATAATTGATGCTCCTTTTTCCCTTCCCCTTTTCTTTGCCGCCTCTTTTTCTTTTTTTAACTGATAAGCCTTCATTTCTGTAAAACATAATCTCCTTAATTTCCTTAAGTTTACTATTAATTTCCACAAAATTGTGCTTGTAGCATCATCATTTACATTATCACTGGAACAACCTTTCTCCTAATCACAACCTTGAATAGGACCTAATTTTTTTTAGAAAAAGAAACCATAAATGCAAGAATATTCCTTAACATGATTGTCCTAAGCTGAGCCACATATTCTTTTTTCCCATAAAAATTTTCATTTGTTTTAAGAAACTTTTACAAAAAAGCAACAGTATAGAACCTATTGATTGAGCAAGAACCATCCAACACCCAAATTAATATCTTTAGCATAAACCACAAAATAGTTTGTAAATTAATATATGCTATTGTACAGCACTTAATATTTAGTGTGTTCCATTATCCTCCAACATAAAGCATCGCATGTCTATTCCCACAATTCAAGCACAACAACTACCTTTTTATTTGAACACAACATTCCTGGTGTATACAGTAACACTTCAATGTATATCTTACATATTTTTCACATAGCACCATCATACTCAATTTTTACAAAATAATAAATGCTACACTATTTTCGCATGATCAGAAAGTATAAGTCGATATAATGACCGCTAACCATGTAGAATGAGGTTATGGATTCCCACGTGTACTTTGTTATAAACATGAGTGGTGGAAGACTAAGGTATACGTGTAAGTAAATAGATGCATTTTAGGTGTACTTAACAATAATAATTATTGTTTTTTCCCGTATAAGTTAACGTTGGAGTCTTCAAGGTTGTGTTATTTTAGGGTCATTTGCTACCATTTCTTAGAGGATTGGGTGCTTTAGAGGTTGATTAGCACCTCTCTTGCCATTTTACGCTAGGATACATTGCTTTGATGTGCCTTGTAGGTTTTAAGACCTTTTTAATCTAGTGTTGACCCTCAAATTGAGGCAATTTGACTCATCATGCAGGTTCCCACAGCCCTTGTGCTCATGGGAAAAAGAAGGAAAAGAGAAAAGGTGGTCCAGCAGGGACCACAGTCAGACCATGGTGGCCACCATGGATGGTTTTCCTATCAAACTGATCAACTCTTCATCTTCCCTTAATTATGTGGCTAAGATTGCTCAAGTTTTGCTTTTTTTGGGGATTTTCATGTGTGAAGAATGGGCATCTCCCCCTACTCTATCTCTTATGTATCTCAAATTTCGTCCACTCTAATCATTTTGGAGCAATAGAAGAATTAAGGGGATTTTGCAAGAGGAGACTTGAAGATTTAAAGATTATTAAAGAGGTCTCCATTATTGCTAAGCGTACTTTCCTCTTTCTCCTTGAACTCTTGATTTGTTCTATTTAATGTTTAATTTTAAAAATTTTGATCTAGTTTTAATCATGAGTGAGTAGTTTCCTTTAATCTAGGGATTTGCTAGCCAAAACAATGATGTTAAATTCCTAACTTTATCAAACTTGTGCTTAATATTATCTGGATTGATTCTATCTATCTTGTGTTCGATTGGATGTGAGTGATTTGGCTAATTTGCTAGCATACGCTTAGACAGTTAGGTGAAACACAAAAGGGGGAACCCTACCATTATATTAATAAGATTAGACTTGATGCAATGGTTGTTGAAAGAGAATTGTATGTGGAGAGGAAAATTTACAATCAAGATCTTTAACTTTGACTAAAATAAGAACCTTTGAAGGAATGGTGATTGGATTAGTTTAAGTCATTTGGTTTATTTCGAGTGAAAAGATTAATTTATATTTGATTTTATTCCTTGGAGTCATCCAAACTACAAAAAAGCACATGCTCAATTCAAGGGTCTAAACTTATTACAAGGCAAAACAAATCCCTAGATGCTTTTCTTTGATTAAATTCCCAACTTTGTTGTATAATGATTATGTAGTGTAGTAGGCAATCTAATTAAATACTTATTTTGCCTAATCATTTTAGAAGGACAAGACTTGATAGATTGCGTTGGTCCTTGTGGATGATATTTTAATCTAAGGTACAACACCAGTGCATTTACGGTGTGTACCATGTTTTTACCGCCGTTGCCCGGGACTAGTTTGTCAAATATCGAGTGGGTCCTTAGATTTTCTCTAGTAGTGTCTGGTTTAGTGCTCCTAAGTTTTTTCCCCTTTTATGCGAAGTCTGTTTCCATATGAACCCCATCTTGAGATGGAAAGAACTTTTTGTTTAAGGAAGAAACAAAAACTTAGAGAATTAAAATCGCAAGGCTCGTCATACCTCACATAACATTGCCAATGGAGCGGGAGATCAAAGAAGGATAGTCTGGGATTTTATTACCCTAAGAGTCAAAGGCATCACATCTAGTAGTGCCCGTCCTAATGTGGAAGCTTATAACTTTGAGCTCAAGGTAGCCTTCATCTTCGCGGTTGATAACTTGGTGGTGCCCCAATTGAGGATCCTAATTTGCACCTCTCAATCTTTTTAGAGGTGTGTGATACTTTGAAGCTCAATGGAGTCTCTATCGATGCCATACGCCTACAATTAGTTCCTTTCTCACTTAAGGATAAGGTGAAAGTGTGGCTCCATTTATTGCCTCTGGGATTAATCACTACCCAGAATGAGCTCACCAAGGCCTTTCTTATTAAATTCTTCTAACCTAGCAAGACTATAAGCTTGAGAAATCAAATTACCACCTTTCCTAAAAGGAAGATGAGACCCTTTATAGGACTTGGGAGCGATTCAAGGATTTGCTGCAATTGTATACTTACCATGGACTCCAAAAGTGGATAATCATGTAAATATTCTATAATGGAGTCACTCAACGTGTACAGTCACCATTAATGAGTGGCGGCTGGCACCTTGATTAACAAGACGAATTATGAGGCCTATAATTTGATCGTGAAGATGACTCTCAACAACTATTCACAGTGCAATGAGAGAGGCCAACCCCAACAAGTTAGAGGTGAGTTAGAAGGTGATGCGCTTACTTTACTTTCTGTTAAAGTAGATGCTATGATGCAAAGATTGGACTGTTTGAATATGAATGCTATCAATTCAAGTGCTCCTGCCCCTTCATTTGAAATTTATCGCTATGTTAACTGTTTGACTATAAATTAGCAAGTTCGGAGTCCTTTTGCCCAAGACTCTAGTGACCAAGTCAATTATATCAACAATTACAACCTAAGACTGAGTAATAACCCTTTTTCCAATCCCTGCAACCTCAGTTGGAGGAATCACCCAAATTTCTCACATAGATCTAACCCTTCCAATATACCTCAAATGAATACTAGACCACCGCTGGGTTTTAAAAGGCCTTCTTTTCCCCAATAAGCTCCCCAAAAGTCTAACTTAGAGGCCACGATGGAAAGTATGCATATGGTACAATAAAAGCTAGATGAAACATTAAGTAATTGGCCTCTAAGAATGATGCGCTTACTACTCGCAATAAGATGTTGAAAGCTCAAATTACCTGACAAGCTAGCTCTTCATTGATACCCTACAGTAAACTTCCTGGTAAACCCAAGCCTAACCGTATGGAGCAATGTAATGCCATGATATTAGGAGGGAGTAAGCAACTTAAGGGACCAAAGAGGGTTAGCAACGATATGAACTTATGTGACGACATTGTTGCTCAAAAAGAGGTGTGTAGTCCCTCATATGATGGGAATGATGATGTTGTGAAAGATACTAATTAAGTTCCTAAGGCCCTAAACAAACTTCCCTAAAATCCTATACTCTGCCTTTGCATTTCCCTCAAAGAATGGTGAAGGCTAAGTTTGATTTCTGATGTAGGAAGTTTTTAAATATCTTAAAGAAACTTTACATTAATATTCTATTTACCGATGTCTTGTCCCAAATGTCTTCATATGCTAAGTTTTTGAATGAGATTTTGTCTAATAAAAGAAAGCCAAAAGAGCATGAGATAGTTACTTTGATAGAAGAGTGTAGTACCATGATCCAAAACAAGCTTCCCGCTAAGTTTGAGGATCCCGATAGTTTTTCCATCCCTTGCTTGATAAGGAATGTGAGCATTGATCGTGCTTTGTGTAACTTGGGCTCAAGTGTGTGCTTAACACCCTTTTCTATGTGTAAGAAGTTTGACTTAGGAGAAATGAGACCTACTGCCAGCTCCTTACAATTGGCAAATCGTTCTGTGAAATACCCCATAAAGGTAGGAGATTTGTATGCCTCAGTTGACTTTTAATCATTGAGATAGACGAGGATACACACACCCCATAATTCTTGGGAGGCCTTTCGAGTCACTGCTTCAATGTGAAAAATTGCAAGCTGTCATTTGATGGGGATGATCATGTGGAGTTTAACTTGTTTAAGGCTTCTAAATTCCCTTCTATATCTGATGAGTGTCAGAAATTGATGTGATAGACAATTTGGTAAGGAAAGAAGTAACTAACCATGTTTCCAATGACCCTCTTGAGCATTGTATGTTAAATAATAGTACTTCTAAGGATGGGAATCGTAAAGTCGTAATGTGTGCTCAATACTTGGAAGCTTCTCCATAAGCTCCACCTACCCTTGCTAAGGTAGAAGAGCTAGTGGATAAGGATAA
Source organism: Lophocereus schottii (assembly GCA_002740545.1). Classification (NCBI taxonomy): domain Eukaryota; kingdom Viridiplantae; phylum Streptophyta; class Magnoliopsida; order Caryophyllales; family Cactaceae; genus Lophocereus; species Lophocereus schottii. The sequence goes on along the minus strand of NCQV01075623.1, from coordinate 9,954 downwards.
GCACTTATTTGATCAGGTACAAGCCCTCGATGTAGAATTAAAACTTCACCCTTCTTCTTTCAGATATAAATTTCTTACCCCCAACTCTACATATCTTGTGATTGTCAATGTAAAATTAAGTGCATCTCAAATTGAGTCTTTACTTAAAGTGCTTAGATTCCTTTGTACAACCATAGCGGATACTATTGATGATCTTAAAGGACTTCATCATTCTGTGTGCAAGCATCGCATTTTCATGGATGATGACCATAGTCCCTCAATTGGGCACCTAAAGAACGATGAATCCTAGTGTGAAATAGATCGTGAAAAAGAAAATTCTGAATTTGCTTAAGGATGAAACCCTATCTCCTACAGTAAGTGGCTAAGGCTGGTCCATGTTGTGCCTAAGAAAGGGGGAATGACAGTTGTCAAGAATGAGAACAATGAATGTATTCCTGCTAGGAGAGTCACGGACTGGCAAATGTGCATTGACTATAGGAAGTTGAACAAGGCTACCCGAAAAGACCATTTCCCTTCCAGTTATTGATTAGATGCTTGAAAGGTTGGCTAAAAACTCCTTATTTTGTTACTAGATGGGCATTCAGGGTTTTTCTAAATCCCTATCCATTGTCCTGATGACCAAGAAAATATTACCTTCATTGTCCATATGGGAAATTTGCATATAAGATTGGTCTATGTGACGCCCTTGCCACCTTTTAACGTTACGTGATGGCCATTTTCTTTTATTTTATTAACACATTGTTGAAGTGTTCATGAATAATTTTTCTGTGTAGGATACATCTTTTGACCATTGCTTGAATAATTTTCCAAAAGGGCTATAAAGATGTGAGCATGTGAATTTAGTCTTAAACTAGGAGAAGTGCCATTTTATGGTGTAAGAGAGGGTTGTCCCAGGACATATTATTTTAGAAAAAAGGCATCGAAATTGATAAAATAAAGGTGGAGGTGACTAAGGAATGACTACCACCAAATTCTCTGTAGGGTGTGACGCGTTTTCTTGGATATATTGCTTGTTCAAGAAAGATTTTTCAAAAATTACACAATCTCTCACCCAATTGCTTATCAAGCATGTGCATTTTGACTTTAACAAGGAATGTTGGACTGCTTTTCTTTGGTTGAAAGAGGTTTACTTTGGCTCTGGTGATGCATGACCAAGATTGCGAGCTTCCCTTTGAAGTGATGTATGACGTAAGTGACTATCTATTGGGACCCGTTTGGGACAAGGAAAGTTAATAAGCCCTACATCATTTATTATGTAAGTAGAACTTTAGATGAGGCCCAAGTGAATTATGCCACAATAGAAAAAGAGTTTCTGGCGGTTGTATTGGCCTTGGAAATTTTCACTCCTACTAGATCAATTTCAAGGTGATTGTTTTCATCGACCATGCCGCATTGGAGCATCTTTTAAAGGAGTTCGACTCCTAGGCCCGATCAATTTGATGGGTCCTTCTTCTTTAAGAGTTTGATTTGAAGATTCATGACAAGGCTAGGATGGAGAATGTGGTGGCATATCGTTTATCTAGATTGGACCCCAAGGGCACTCCTATCGAAGAGCTCCCCATTAATGATTCATTTGCGGATGATTAACTACTTATTATATCTCACCAAGCCACTCCGTGGTATAGTAATTTGGTGAATTACAAGGTGTGTGTAGTGTTGCATCCAAAGAAAGTTCTTAGCTGATCCTAAGTACTATATGTAGGGAAGCCTTTTCTCTACAGGCGATGTGGGGATGGTCTTTATAGAAAGTGTTTACTGGATGAGGTCCAAAGTATCCTTCACTATTGTCATACTTCTACTTATGTGGACAGTTAGGCCCTAAGAAGACAATTGCGAAGCTTCTTCAAGCAGGCTTTAATTGGCCCACTCTTTTGAAGGATGTAAAGTAGTTTGTTATGACTTTCGATCGATGTGAAAGATCAAGGAATGTTTCTAAGTTCCATGAGATGCCTCCAAGTGGTATTTTTAAAGTGGAACTATTTTATGTATGGGAAGTTGACTTCATAGGTCTGTTCCCTCTATCACACGACAATCCATACATCCTTGTAGTGGCAGACTATGTTTCCAAGTGTGTGGGAGCCATTGCCACCCCTACCAATGATTCCAAATTGTGATTAAGTTTTTTAAGAAGAATAAATTTTACAGGATTTGGCACACCAAGGTCTCTTTTGAGTGATAATGAGACTCATTTCTACAATAGGCCACTAGAGTCTCTCTTGAAGAAATATGGGTTTTCACAAGTTTGCTACACCTTACCATACCTAAAAAAGTGGCCAAGTTGAACTATCCAACCGAGAGTTGAAGACTATGTTAGAGAAGATAGTTGATCAGTCCTAAAAAGATTGGTCCTTAAAACTAGATGGTGCTCTATGGGCACATCAGTGATGTAAAGCTCAAGAGATTAAGCTTACAATCAACAGAATGCAAAGCAGAACAAAGAACATTCACGGTTTCACCTTGAACCCGTGACTGAAATGGTTGAAGATGATAGAGCTAATCTTAAGTTTTGGATACAGAAACACCATCAAAACCAAGGTTAGGGCCCCCTAAGTTTGATTAAGATACAGAAAATCACCACTTAATCAAAGTTTGGACTCACTTGATCACCACCTTAACTGGCCTAGTTAAGGATAAGCAAGTTAAATGTTTTGATAAAGAAAGCTTCAAATGCTCTCTACGATTTTTCTCATTCAAAGGTAATGTTCTTCAGCAAAATAGCCAAGAGCTTCTTAAGTTACATGCCTAGCAAGCACACTAGCAAGTAAGCAAACACCTTAGCTTTGCTTCCTAGGGAGGAAAGGTGTTAGATTAGGCTAAGCTTCACGGTTAGGACTAACCGTGTACAAACCATGCCTAAGACTAATCTAATTACATTCTTAACGCTAAGGAAAGCAAAACAAATGATGTTTACAACTTAATTAATCCATGTTTAAGCATAATCAAGTTGAATACTAGCTGAGAGCATGTGAGCCAGCCGAAAATTGGAAGCTCCTTTGTGGCCAACCAAGAGTCTTCAAGGGACAAGGTCTTTTGTATCTTGGTTTCTATTGGTTGTTCCGTTCACTGCCAACACCTTTTGCAGCTGATCATTGGCCTTCTAGACATCTTGGGATGTGTGGTACTCAGGATTGGAGGAAGCAAACCTATGGGAGGAGGAAAAATGTAACCGTGCTGCTGAACCGGGCTCACGGTATTTTCTAGCCCAGTTTTACAGTTAAATTTGACCCCATCAAAAGTGTACATGATTTTGTTTTCAGGCCATGGGGGGAAACCTTAGGGTGTGTACAAACTCCCCTGAAAAGAAATCAAGGTTAAACCTTGTTTAAGTGCAGTAGTTTCACCTAAACATTTAACCGTGCAGTTTTGAACCAAAACTGGCCGATTAGACAAAATGCCTTGATCTTCCATATTGTTGTGTGCATAATTGGAAATGAATGCCTGGACCTAAAAGTAGACATGATAAGAATTCCAAAAATGCAAAAATATTAGACTTAAGCCACAATGTAGCTTAAGTAATGAGATGAACAATACCGGGCATTTTCTGGCCATTCAACCCGATTATAGTTGTTTGAACTTCTTGCAAATTATGAACCATCCTTTGAACTTAGGACCTTATTCTTGGACATTCTGGACTTGATTCATCATGGACAAGGTCATGGCTACGTAGGACTCCATCGTCCTCCCCTTGTTGAAAAGATTTAATCCTCAAATCTGTGGGGGAGTCATCTGAATAAATGGGGCTCAAATCTGCCACATTGAATGTGGCTAAAACTCCATAATCTCCTGGTAGATCGATCTTATAAGCATTTTCATTCATTCTTTTTGAGACCTCATATAGACCTTCAGCTCATGGCATGAGTTTATTCTTTCTTTTAGAAGGAAATCTTTCCTTCCTCAAGTGGATCCAAACTAGGTCTCCTGGATTGAAATACCATCTTTCTCCTATGCTTGTTGTCTAGGGCTTCATAAGATGCATTGATCTTCTCAATTCCAGCCTTCACCAAGTCATGGAGCTTCTAAATTTCCTCCACTCTTGCTGGTGCATCAGCACTTGGCTTCTGGTCTTAAGGCCGGGGAGTAAGATCAATGGGACTTAAAGGATCAATCCCATACACCACCTTGAATGGTGAAAGACCAATAGCATTGCTGGGAGCTTTGTTGTATGCAAACTCAGCATGTGGCAAGAGTAAATCCTAAGCTTTGGCATTTGGTTTAATCAAAGCTCTTAGGAGAGTACCTAAGGTTCGATTAGTTACCTCAGTTTGGCCATCAGTTTAGGGGTGACAAGTGGTACTATACAACAACTTAGTGCCAAGCTTCTTCCATAGAGTGATCCAAAAATGACTTAAAAATTTTGTATCCCTATCAGAAACAATGGACTTAGGGATACCATGCAGCCTTGTTAGTTCTTTGAAGTATAACTCGACAATGTGTGTAGCATCATTGGTTTTGGTACAAGGTATGAAGTGTGCCATCTTTGAAAACCTATCTACTACCACAAATATGGAATCCTTGCCCCTTTAGGTCCTAGGAAAACCTAAAATGAAGCCCATACTCACGTCCACCCAAGGTAGAGTAGGCATAGGCAGTGGAGTGTACAAACCGTGGGGGTAAGGTATGACTTTTGGCTACTTGGCACGTACCACACCTTCGTCGGATGTCTTAAACATCTTTCTCCATCCCTCGCTAATATTAATGTTCCCTTAACATGGTTAAGGTCTTTGACTCGCCAATATATCCAGCCAAGGAACCTCCATGAACTTCTCTAATCAAGAGCTCACAGGTGCTACACTTAGGAATACACAGCCGTACTCATTTGAAGAGATAGCCCTCTTGGACTAAGAAATCCCCCTTGGGGTGCTTCAAACACACAGAATATAGGTCCTCAATGTCTTCATCTTTAGCATACAAACTCTAGAGATGCTCAAAACCAAGAACAAGAGCATCTAGTTGAAACAAAAGGAGATGTCTCCTTGATAATGCATCTGCACCTTGATTCAATCTTCCTAATTTGTGCTTGATGGTGAAGTGGAATGACTAAAGGAACTCAACCCATTTAGCATGGCGTGAGTTAATCTTGTGTTAGCCTTGAATGTACTTCAAAGCCTTATGATCAGAATGTAGTATAAACTCACTAGCCACCAAGTAATGGCTCCAATGCTCTAAACACCGAACTATAGTATAGAATTCCGTGTCATATGTGGAGTATTTTCTTCTTGATTCACACAATTTCTCACTAAAGAAGGCTATTGGTTTAGCTTCTTAAGTAGGAACATCACCCATTCCCACTCCGGATGCATCACATTCAACTTCAAATTCTCAAAACACAGCAACGCTAGAATCGGTGCTTAAGTTAGTTTCTTCTTCACTTCTTCAAAGGCAGATTGTGCTTGGGGGTTTCATTTGAGTGATGTACCCTTAAGCACTTTAGTCATAAGGAAAATTTCGAATAAACCTCCTATAAAAGGAAGCTAATCCATGGAAGCTTCGAACATCATGTATACTTTATGGTTGAGGCCACGACCAAATAGCATCTATCTTCCCTTCATCTGCCTTTATGCCTTCTTCTGAAACAATGTAACCTAAGAATGTAACTTCTTGAGTGAATAAAGTACATTTCTTAAGATTACCAAACAACTTCTCACATTCCAGGACATGCATAATCTGGTTAAGATGCTCTTGATGTGCTTGCTCATCCTTGGAATAAATTAGAATGTCATCAAAGTAAACTACCACAAACTTGCCAATGTAAGGCTTGAATACTTAATTCATTAGCCTCATTAATGTGCTAGGAGCATTAGAAAGACCAAATGGCATAACAAGCCATTCCTATAAGTCACCTTTAGTCTTGAATGCAGTCTTCCATTCATCCCCTTCACGGATTTTGATTTGATAGTATCCATTTCGAAGATCAATCTTTGAAACACCTTTGAGCCATGTAGTTCATCTAGCATATCTTCAAGCCTAGATATGGGATACTTATACTTGATTGTGATTTTGTTTATGACTCTACTATCCACACACATTCGTTGGCTGTCATCCTTCTTTGGAACCAACAAGGCAGGCACGGCACAAGGGCTTAAAGACTCACATACAAGCCCCTTTGACATTAACTCTTCAACTTACCTTTGAATCTCCATGGTTTCCTTTGGGTTCATCCTATAGGCTGGCTTATTTGGAAGGATTGAACAAGGAATGAGATGAATGTGATGTTGGATATCTCTTTTGGGAGATAAACCTGTGGGTATCTCCTCTGGAAACAAGTGACGGAATTCTTGGATGAGTGACTTAGCAATAGTGTGAGTAGGCATGGGTGATTCTGGTTCATCATGGACATTTAGTATCCGCTCTTTACAAGCCTTAAATTCATGATTTGACCCTTTAAAAGAGTTTCACTAAAGGAAAGCAAACAACTAGAATGTTCAGGCTTTGTTGTAGGTTTGTTTTTGAGGAGTTTAGATGGTGCTAATGGCTTCACGATAATCTTCTTGCTTCCCTTTGAAAAGGAGTATGTATTCTGATAACCATCATGTATTACCTTTTTATCATACATCCACGGCCTGCCTAGCAAAACATAGCATGCATCCATGTGTATGACATCACATCAAAGCTCATCTTGATAACTCTTACAAATGGATAAAGAGATAAGACACCAAGAGTTAACTTGGAGTCCTTTGCTTTGATTCAGCCATTGTATGTTGTATGGATAGGGATGGGCCATAGCTTGCAAACCCAAATTTTCAATCATGCTAAGTGAAACCACATTAGCATAGCTCCCACCATCAATTATCAATGAACAAACCTTGTCTTTAACCATGCACCTTGTGTGAAAAATAGTCTCCTTTTATTCATCCTTAGCACCTTTTTGCCCATTCAAAGCTCTTCTCAAAACTAACATCTCACCCTCATCAGCTTCTTCTTCAACCTCCTCTTGACTTTCCTCTTGGTTTTCTTCAATTTCACCTTTAAATTCCTCCTCTTTCTCTTGCTCATCCACGGCTCTCCATTCAGCCAAAGTGATCACCTTTCGGTTAGGGCAATCCGAGGCGATGTGGCCTAACCCTTGGCACTTGAAACATCTTCTAGTGCTTATAGGATTGGGATTAGGTCTATTTAGAAGTGTTTGGGCCTTTTGTGGAGTTGGGGTTCTTTGTGGATTGGAGGGAAAAGGATTTGTAGGCTTAGGAGGTGGATTAGAACTCCCCTTATTAAAAGGTGTGTTCCGATTTGAGGGCTTTGAAATCTGAGGTTTGAAAGACTATCTAGCCTTCTTTTGTTTGTTCAAGTTTGTGAGCTAGCACGCAAACCTCATCAAAAGTAGTATAAGCTTACAATTCTACAACATTAGAATACCTAGGATCAAGTCCTCCCAAGTATCTAACTGTTGTTTGTTCTTCTGGCTCTTGAAGATCACATTTAATCACAAGCTTCTCAGACTCCCTAGTATACTCTTCAACACTTAGATTGCCTTCGTTCAGATTATGAAATTGGAAATAGCAATCTTGAACATACGTGGGTGGAAGAAACCTAGCTTTTAATTTAGATTTCATCTTATCCCAAGTTCTAATTTTGGACTTTCGTTCCCTTACTCGTTTTGCACACAAATTAGTCCACCATAAAGAAGCATACTTACGTAGTCTTAAGGCCACCAACTTGATTTTCTTGTCTTTAGGAACGTCCTTGTACTCGAACACTCTCTCCATCGTATGCAACCAGTCCAAAAACTCCTCTGGATTAAGCTTGCCTTCATATTCTGGAATTTCAACTCTAAAGTCATTAGAGCTTGCTTGCATCCATGGGTCTTGCCTAACCATTCTCACTAATTCATCCTCACTAGATGAATCAAGAGTATGGTTAAACACTTTTTCTTGTCTTCGTGGTTCTGATTGAACTGGTTCTTCACACTTCTTTTGCTTTTACCTGAGAAAAGTACCTAGCTGCTTGCGTATATACTCGTTCTAAGCTCTCAACTCTTGGTTTGAACTCTTCAATTCTTGATTATAAGAAATAATTTCATGATTACTCTTTAAGATAGCATTAAGTTTCTCTTCTATACTCAAACTAGTTCTCATGGTGTAACCGGTTTAACCGCAGAATAGAATCGGTTTGTGTTTGTGAAATGGAGATGGAAATGATTATGGAAGTGTGGGGAGATGTACCAAACCTAAGAGAAACTCAGCTCTGATACCAAATATGATGTAAAGCTCAAGAGATTAAGCTCGTAATCAAAGGAATGCAAAATAGAATAAAGAACACTCACGATTTCACCTTGGACCCATGACTAAAATGAATGCAGATGATAGAGCTAATCTTCAGTTTTGGATACAAAACACCACCAAAATCAAGGTTAGGGCCCCAAAGTTTGATTAAGATATAGAGAATCACCACTTAATCAAAGTTGGGGCTCAATTGATCACCACCTTAACCGCCCTAGTTAAGGATAAGCAAGTTAAGTGTTTTGATAAAGAAAGCTTCAAATGCTCTCTACAGTTTTTCTCATTCAAAGGTAATGTTCTTCCGCAAAATGGCTAAGAGCTTCTTAAGTTACATGCCTAGCAAGCACACTAGCAAGTAAGCAAACACCTTAGCTTTCTTTCCTAGGGAGGAAAGGTGTTAGATTAGGCTAAGCTTCACAGTTAGGACTAACTATGTACAAACCATGCTTAAGACTAAACTAATTACATTCTTAACACTAAGGANNGCAAAACAAATGATGTTTACAACTTAATTAATCCATGTTTAATCATAATCAAGCTGAATAGTAGCTAAGAGCATGTGAGCCAGCCAAAAAGTGGAAGCTCCTTTACGGCCAGCCAATAGTCTTCAAGGAATAAGGTCTTTTGCTGCTTGGTTTCTATTGGTTGTTCTTTTTAATGCCAACACCTTTTGCAGCTGATCATCGGCCTTCTAGACATCTTAGGACGTGTGGCACTTAGGATTGGAGCAAGCAAACCTATGGAAGGAGGAAGAATGTAGCTGTGTTGCTGAACCGAGTTCATGGTAGTTTCTGGCCCAATATTGCAGTCAAGTTTAACCCCATCAAAAGTGTGTATGATTTTCTTTTCAGGCCATGAGGGGAAACCCTAGGGTGTGTACAAACCCCTCTGTAAGGAAATCAAGGTTAAACCATGTTTAAGTGGGGTAATTTCACCCAAACATTTAACCGTGCAATTTTGTACCGAAACTGGCTGGTTAGACAAAATGCCTTGATCTTCCATCTTCTTTTGTGCATGGTTGGAGATGAATGCTTGGATCTAAAAGTAGACATGATAAGGATTCCAAAAATGATAAAATATTAGACTTAAGATACAATGTAGCTTAAGTAATAAGATGAACAAAACTAGGCATTTTCTGGCCATTCAACGCGGTTGTAGCTATTTGAACTTCTTACAAAATGTGAGCCATTCTTTGAACTTGGGACTTTGATCTTAGACGTTCTGGACTTGATTCATCATAAACAAGGTCATGGCTAGGTAAGACTCCATCAACCGGCCTACTTATAAGACTCACATTAGAATTACTGCATATCAACTAGCGTTTGAGAAGTCTTGTCATTTGTCAGTTGAACTTGAACAGAAGTCCTATTAGGCTATTCATTTGCTCAATTTTGATCTTACCGTGTTTAGAGAGCAAAGAATGTTCCAACTCAATGAGCTTGATGAGTTGAGATTAGAGACATATGAGAGTTCCCGTACTTAAAAGGAAGGAACCAAGTATTGGCATGACCAGCATATCATGAGGAAGAGGTTTAAAGAGGGTGGCATGGTCCTTATACCCAACTCAAAGTTGAGCTTATTTCAGGTAAACTGTTATCCTAGTGGTTGGGAACCCTTTTAAGTCACTAATGTTTCCCCTTATGGGGCGGTGGACTTGTGGAGTGAGTCCATAGGTTTGTTCAAAGTTAATAGCAGTGGCCTAAGTAGACCTGTCAAAAATTGACCCGACCCGAAAACC
>NCQV01075617.1:10243-26912 GCA_002740545.1 Lophocereus schottii | reverse complement strand
ATAACAAATCCAAGTGTTGTTGTTGGTCTAAACAGGCTTTCCAAAAAGGTCTTTACTGCTTAGAACGTTAGAAGCATCAATTTTCAAAAAGACAAATTCAGTGTTCATGAGCTTAAAAGTTTTAAAAGAAAACCGTGTCTAGTGAGTAAGTTATTTGAGCTTTTAAAGTTGGCATACTAGGACTTCATTGTACCCTATATTAGCTTAGTTGAGAAGCATTGTAATAGGGTGTTTTTCTTTACACTCTTCTTTCACAAAAGTGAGTTGAGTGTGTGTCCAAATCAAGGGGATTTTGGGCGTGGGGTAACCTGTCTTAGGGAAGACGATTACATGGGTTATAATTTGTAACAAGGTGTGTTACTATTGTAACGTGTTTAGCCCGTTTAGTGAAGTGTGTAAATCCTACAAGAGGTAGGTCATGGTTTTTCACCTCAGTTGGGCTAGAGGTGTTTTCCACATAAAAATCCTATGTTCGTTATTTCTGCATTCAATTTTGTTGGATTTTCGCTTCTGCTTATCTCAGAAACAACCTGTGCGTTAGACTGTTTGCCAGCATATTGCGAAAATCGGACACCACAATTCCCCCCCTCTTGTGGTTGTGTACTCTCTAAATCAACACTTTGTATGAATGTTTAACCTTTTTCAGTGTTTTTTCCTGGCTAGTGTTGATGAAGTGTTATTTGCTTGTGATCAATATGGGTGTAATTGGTGATATGTTAGGGAAAAACAGAGTTTTAATATTTATAAACCCCAAATGCAAGGTGTATCGTTGAGTATGTGGGGTGCCATCCGCAGAGAGTTGTGTTTCCAAGTACCAGAACTAACTAAAGCGTCTCAAGTTAGACATAACAAACAGGGATGGAAAACAGAACNAAACTACTAAAAGAAACAAAAGACTTTGATTATGATTAAACCTGAGATAAACCAACTAATCAAGTCAAACCTTAACCTTCCAAAGTTACGCTAGTATTCAGAGATGATCGGTTGCATCATTAGAGACCACCCAAGCCCTCTCTCAAGGGTCAAAAGCTAGTTTAATTATTCTAACCACCTATTTTCATGGGATTGGCACAATTAAACTACAAGGTTGACAACCCTTGACCTAGCTAGCGACTGAGACTATTTTCATGTTCGAATCCCATCTATTCTCTTTACTCACACTAGATGATTAACCTCAACTTTCAACATAAGTTAGTTACCCCTAAACACTGATGAAAGCTCTTTTAAGCATTTCATTGAACGCTTGGCGGGCATGAGAGGAAATCCTAAATTCTAGCACAAACAATAGGGGGTTAAGAGTCTAAACAACTTCAGTTAGCCATTACAAGGCTAATTACAATCAAATAATGCAAATTTAATCCAAATTAAACATCTAAAAGCAAATCAAAACAAGAATTAACAAACTGGCAAAACAAGACAAGAAACATGAAATTCAAGTGAGAGAATAGAAACTTAGCAATTAAATTGCAAAATCGAATCTTGTACAATGTATACAAAGATCTAATCTAAATTATTCACCCCCTAATGGGGTTTCTGAGGCTAACTTAAAACCTGGAAAAGATTCAAGGAAAAGTGCTCTCCAAAAAAAGGAAGAGGATCCCCTGAAAACTGGCCGAAAAGTCACTTAAATAGCGTGATGGCAGCTGATGCATGGCCATGTCCTTGAAGCACGTCCGACCGTGCTCAGGTGTACGGGCACATGCATGGTCGTGCACCTAGGTGTGCTGCCCACACGTGGCTTCGGCCACTGCAGCACTGCCGTGTGCCCTGGTGCACGGTCGTGCCTCTTCAGTTCCGCTTCTCTTGGCTCTCCGGGGGCTTTATTCAACCTCTATTCTTTCTTGTATTCACCTCAAAGTATGTTCTTCTCATCAAAACCACAAGATTCCTCCTGTGAGTAAGGATAATTCACATTGTAAGCATAATTGAATCCAAGAAGTTAAATTAGATCCTTTCTCATCTAGATTTGGCATAAAAATAGTGATAAACATGGATCAAACAAGGGCCAAAATGAGGTCAAATACAGGTGCAACAAACACCTACCTTTTGCTTGTCTTCGAGCAAAATGAAAATAAAAACTAAACTAAACAACTAACTCACTTTTATAGGAATCACGGTTGCATTTAGCATGTACAACAAGCCTTTTAAACCCCTTGGTTCCCCAAGTGGATGGATGAGGTCTTGTGAGGGTTTGCAGGAAATATACCCACAAAATCTGAAAAAGGAAAACAAAGAAAAGAGAAACAAAAATTGAAAAATAAAAATGACGAAACACAAAATATACATCGAGGTAAACTGTACACAATCGGATCAACCAAAATCCCCTCGTAACTTAAGTATTAGTCTGTACACAAGCATTATATGCATTTCAAGATACAACATCTCAAAGAATGTCATCCAGACATGAGCGATGCATGAGAACATTGAATCCATCCTGGTGCCTGGTGTGTAAGTGTATTATCACCCTAAGACTTTGGCTTACCAAAATCAAACTCAATCCCACTTAACTAACACAAGCTACCTTATTGACTTGCTAGCAAGGAGAACAAGCTTCACCAGTGGCAGTGTTGCCTCAAAGGGCAACACCCAGTAGCATATGCCTCAAAGGGATACTTGTCATTCCAAGCTCTTTTCTTCCCCCCTTTTTTTTCTTTTTCTTCTTCTTTATCATTCCAAACTCTTGCCACGTCTCAAAGAGATACACCCAGTAGCGCTTGAGTTTGTTTGTTTTTACTTTTGTTTTTGTTTTTGGAAAAGGGGTGTAAGCACATACAAAGGTAACTGTGCAGTAGACAAGTGAGACAACCGATCATGGAAGACTAAGAATGTAAGATAGTGATAATACATAAATCAGGACTGGATTGTAAAATTACAATGGATTGTTGGAGTTAGAACCGATGCCTAGAATGACAAGCTTAAAACAAAAATCCGTCATGCACATCATACTTATATACGAACTAATAGCCAAGGTGCCAGAGATCAAGGCTGATCAAATAGTACAAAACTCCCCTAAAGCCAACAAAAAGAGAAACTATACCAAAAAAGAAAAAAAAAGAAGGATTAAACAATTTGCACAAAAATGAAAAATTTTCACAAAAGTAAGAATAAAAGGGGTAAATGACTCCACCCCCACACCTATATCTCATAATGTCCTCATTGGAAGCTGAGAGTCATCACCAACCACAAAACACACAAAAACAAAGAAAACATAATCACACATAAGACACACAAAACAAAACAAACACGCACAAGAACACTAAATCTGCACACATATACAAGCTAGCACACTCTCCCAAAGATACTCACCAAATCAAAAACAAGACCACACATATATACAAAACTAACCACCAAAAACAAAGATATGCCAATCTATCAATACCACCAATCATAACACACAAATATCCATAAAACAACAAAAACGGTGATCATAACCATCAATCGCTCAACAACATCCCAAATTTCTCCTTAAAATGATCACCACAAAAGTACAATCCTAATATCTACAACTAAACAAAAACAAAAAGAGAGAAAATAAAACATAAAAAGAAGGGGGGAAGACTAAGAACAATTATACTAGGTCGCGTACCGAATGTACCTGAACTATGCCACAAGGGTGCAAGGAGCATCAGCTACTCCTTATCGTCTATCAAGACTCACGTCTCTAACTCGATGCTGTTAAAGCTCTCAGGAGCTTGTCATGTGCTTATGCATGCATCTCATGATAATGTAAGTAAGTGAACACTATTAAAAATACAGCTAAAAAGATCAGCACGCTCTTAAACTTAGCAGATGCCATGGAAAAATCAAAAGAATGTTCAAAGAACAAGATCCATCGAATTTTCTTAGGCATATACTCTAGGTATACACAGTAGGGATCAATGGAGGGGAAATACCCCCAAAAAATGCATGTACATGAAGGGGGTGGAAAGGGATAAGGGAGATGTGATGGAGACAAAGTCAATGGCCTCAACAGGAATGGGGTCTATGGGCTTAGAGCTAGGAAAGACGCCAACAACCTCTTCATCATCACATGACCCCTCTAAAGGGGTCTCCTCTAAACATTGCTCAATCAAAACCAGTACTTCTGACCAAGCAAGTGAATCATCCTCACTGTACATACGCCCTGTTCTGTTTTGCATTTTTTAGGATTTAGCTAAGAGCTTGCATCTCCTTATAGCTTCTTACATCTCCTTACAGTTCCTTACATCTTTAACATAATCCTTACAACTCATTACATCTTCTTACATCTCCTTACATCTTCTTACATCTCATAGATTTTCTATAACATTCATTTATTTTAGTTACAGAAATATGTATATTTTTTTAATGATACTACCAATATACTAAATTTATAAATATCTTATGAACATAACATTTACATAAACATAAAAACATAATATAACAACGTAAATTATATTTGAGTTTCGACATAAAATATATATTATTATAGATGACCATACATTTATTTATATTTAAAATTAATTACTTAAAATAGGAATTTATTTGAAGAGTTGCATTCAATCTTGTCAAAAAAAATTTTTTTATTATACTTTGCTTATTCAATCAACCTAATGTTCATATAAAAAATCTTAGACGAAATTTTATTCACCAAATTTATGGGAATTAATATATTTTATTATTGTATAATTAACTTAATTAATTGTTTATTTTTAATAAGTATATTATTTTAATATTATTATTTTTCATCCAAAACGTTCATTGTAAAACAAATTATACTATACAACTCTTCAACAATTCAACAGCTCCTTACATCCATCTTTACAACTCCTTACATATCCTTACAGTTGCTTACATCTTCTTATAGCTCTTTACAGCTCCTTACATCTCCTTACATCTATATATCTATCTAAAACGTGAAATAGAATGGGCCCATACTAGCATCGTCCCTAAAAGATTCGCCCACTTTGAGCTTCGTGCACTGAGCTAAGGGGAGAGGAGAAATAGTTAAGCTCAAGACATCCTCTGTAGTGTCTCTAGGGGTGCTAACTGAGGATGGAGCAACAATGGGTGAAATAGTTAAGGGAGGGTCAAGTACTTCCTCTAGTCCAGACTCTAGAGGATGAAAAGACACACCATCATCACACATATTGATATCAAGTCTAACAGAACTAAACCTAAGGTCGATCTCATGTGATAAATCATACTCCCGCAGTGAATTTTCAAACTTTGCATTTTGCTCATCTATGACATCTATCATGTGATTTTAGCCAATAAAACTATCATCAGAGATCACATAAAGAGGACAAGAGTTCACATCATGATCAGAATAGTGGCAATTAGAGCAGACGACGTGAGAATAAGAGGAATTAGGATGGTACGAATCCCTACACAGATCTGCACATGAAAACGGAGCATGCAAATCATATGGATCGGGGGAAGGGCACACAAAAGACTCACTAGTAATGTTGGATTGCCATTGCTGCGAAGCCAAAGACTCGAAGAGATACCATATCACATCAACATTCATAGCATAAAGACAACCACTCATGGACTCCAAGATAGCTCAGGTCTCCTAAGTTATACGCTCAAGCATAACTTCACAAATTTTCCATTTTTCATATAGGAGATGCACATATTGAGCACGATAGTCATTCAATCTAGACAAGTACTGCCAAAAAGGTTCGTGCTCAAACTGAGGTAAATGGAAAATAGTCATTTTGATTAAAAATTTTTCAAATTTTTAATTTTTAATTTTTTTTGGGACTTTCCACAAGCCTAGCTTCCAATGCTGAAGTAAACCCCGATATTGAAAAACAACAACTCCCCCGTAACGGTGTCAAAAACTTGTTAGGGAAAAACAGAGTTTTAATATTTATAAACCCCAAGTGCAAGGTGTATCATTGAGTACTTGTGGTGTCATCCGCAGGGAGTTGTGTTTCCAAGTACTAGAACTAACTAAAGCATCTTAAGCTAGGCAGAACAAACAGGGATAAAAAATAGAACTACACTACTAAAAGAAGCAAAAAACTTTGATTATGATTAAACCTGAGATAAACCAACTAATTAAGTCAAACATTAACCTTCCCAAGTTACGCTAGTATTCAGAGATGATTGGTTGCATCATTAGAGACCACCCAAGCCCTCTCTCAAGGGTCGAAGGCTAGTTTAATTATTCTAACCACCTATTTTCATGGGATTGGCACAATTAAACTACAAGGTTGACAACCCTTAACCTAGCTAGTGACCGAGACTATTTTCATATTTGCATCCCAGCTATTCTCTCTACTCACACAAGACAATTAACCTCACCTCTCAACATAAGTTAATTGCCCTTAAACATTGATGAAAACTCTTTCAAGCATTTCATCGAACCCTTGATGGGCGTGAGAGGAAACCCTAAATTCTAGCATAAACAATAGAGGGTTAAGAGTCTAAACAACTTCAGTTAGCCATCACAAGGCTAATTACAATCAAAGAATGCAAAAATTAATCAAAACTAAACATCTAAAAGCAAATCAAAACAAGAATTAACAAACTAACAAAACAAGATAAGAAACATGAAATTCAAGAGAGAGAAGAGAAACTTAGCGATTAAATTACGAAAGTGAATCTTGTACAATGTATACAAAGATCTAATCTAAATTATTCACCCCTAATGGCATTTTTTAGGCTAACCTAAAACCTAGAAAAGACTAAAGGAAAAGTGCTCTCTGAAAAAAGGAAGAGGATCCCCTGAAAACTAGACGAAAAGTCACTTAAATAGCGCAATGGCGGCCGACGCACAGCCGTGTCCCTGATGCACGGTGGACCACACTCAGGTGCACAGGCACATGCCCGGTCGTACACCAGGATGTGCTGCCCGTGTGTGGCTTTGATCACTGTAACACTGCCGTGTGTACCGGTGCACGATCATGCCTCTTCAGTTCTACTTCTCTTGGCTCGTTGGGGGGCTTTGTTCAACCTTTACTCTTCCTTGTGTTCACCTCAAAATCTGTCCTTCTCATCAAAACCACAAGATTGCTCCTGTGAGTAAAGATAATTCACATTATAAGCATAATTGAACCCAGGAACTTAAATTAGACCCTTTCTCATCTACATTTGGCATAAAAATAGTGATAAACATGGATCAAACAAGGGCTAAAATGAGGTCAAATATAGGTGCAACATGATCAGTGGTTATGTGTTTATTGATCAATAGTTTTCTGATCCACGATCAGCGATAATTTGGTTGGTGATGAATAATTTTGTGATTAGTGATTAATAGTTTAGTGACTGGTAATCAACTAAAGATCACTTGAGTAAATGATTACTTTTCAATCTTGCATTATAATTAACTGTTTATATAATTCTACTATTATCTTTGTTGTTGGTGGATATTTGATTTACTTTGTATGATTGTTTGCTTTCTTCAATGTTTTCCCCTAGCTAGTGTTGATCAAGTGCTATTTGCTTGTGATCAATATGGGTGTAATTGGTGATTAGTGGTTGTGTCTTTGGTGATCAATAGTTTTTTTATTCACGATAAGTGATTATTTGGTTGGTGATGAATAATTTTTGCGATTGGTGATTAGTAGTTTCATGACTGGTGATCAACTTGGGATCACTTGTGTAAATGATTACTTCTTCCATCGTGCATTATAATTCACTACTTGTATAATTAACTCTGATCTTTGCTGGGGGTGGATATTTGATTCATTTTGTATGAATGTTTACTTTCTTTAGTGCTTTTTCCTGACTAGTGTTGATCCAGTGTTATTTGCTTGTGATCAATATGGGTGTAATTGGTGATTAGTGGTTATGTATTTGGTGATCAATAGTTTTCAAATTGGCGATTGGGGATTATTTGGTTGGTGATGAATAATTTTGTGATTGGTGATCACTAGTTTGGTGACTGGTGATCAACTTGGGATCACTTGAGTAAATGATTATTTCTGCGATCATACATTATAATTCACTGCTTATATAATAAGTTATGCCTTTTCCCGAGTGACAGTGTTGTCTGGCCATCAATCAACAATTTCACATTGGTGATCAGTGTCTTTATGCTGGGTGACCATTATGTATGTGATTTGTGATCAATATGTGGTCACCTGCGTAAATCTTACATTTTTTTTCCTGGTAATTGTGTAACCAATCTTGTTCATTTTGATTTTTGCAGTGAATCTTTGTTTGATGGTTCCGGTGATAAGGAGGTCACTAGGGTTTCTATGGCCACTCGAAAGTCAGGAGAGCAGCTTGAAATGAATGTCCTCAATATATGGTCTAGAATACTAAATGATCGGGAGAGAAAAAAGGATCTCGCCACTCCAAGCAGATTCTTCATATCATGTGATCAAAGCGTAAGTGCCTCAAACTCAACTTATTGCTCAATAATAACTGCATTAGCGATCATAACTAAAACATTAAGTTATTGAAATATCTATTTTAACAAATTTCTCACCAATAATGGTCTATCTTCAGTAGTAAATTACCTTGCATAAACATACATTGTTTTTTGTTCGATGCAGTTTTTCTTTAGCAAAGAAATGATGAGAGTCGCTTCATTCGAAAAGAGATATCAAGATCTTAAGGTGGTAATGGACAAAGAGCTAGAAAGATGGCAATGGATCAAAATCAAGTAAGTTGACTCGGTAAGGGGTGATGTTCAGTGAATTGCCATAATACACTTGGCTTCTTAAAAAAACAAAAAGACATTGATTTATAATGTACATTATCTACTAATGTTCACATGTGTTTTTTTGTTTTATTCTTTTTCCTAAAAAAAAAAGGTAGGTTTTCCTCCCCACGTGCCACAATAGTCATTTCTTTTTGCTTTGCTACAACTTGAGGGACAAGAGGCTTGATATCATTGATAACATGCTCATAAGAGTAAAATTAAAGATTGCATATGGAGACTTTCCAGTGAAATTGGTGAGTTTTAAATACTATATTGTCCTTAACTATGCTGATATTATTACATTGCAATCTAATAGTGTGTAATTTTTTGAAAATTTGTGCAGAGTAAACTACTCAACTTGTACCTGGAGGGTGTACAACATCCTAAGCATGAGATGCTTTAATGAAGATGTCATGGAGGACAACTACAAATGTCACAGATAGTGGCATATTTTGTATGAGACACATGGAGAGCTACTTTGGGGAAGGAGAGAAGCGACAGTCTGAACTAAATCTGAATGACGTAAGCATTACAGCAGAACGTGACTTTGCCAGCAATATAAAAAATGAGGAATGTTACTAATTCATCATGAACTATATTTTGTCCTCAGGATGTAAATCTTAATCTTTTGAGGGCCCGGTACTGTCACGACATAGTCACATAGGAGGGAAACAAGGCGAGATTCATGGCAACAAAAAGGGTGAAAGATTTCAAGAAATTTGGGACAATTTATCCCAATCTAAAGGAAGATGCTAAGAAGGACTAGGTTTATCCCTCTGCTGTTTCTTTGTGTTGCCAATTATATTGTAAATGAAATTATTTTGTATATATTATAAAACACATTGTGTAACATTTTATTCATTTTAGTTTTATACAAATTTTCACGGCACTGAATTTAGTAGAGATATATACAATGATCACCAAACATAGCTCTGGTGATCACTAATAGCATTAGCATTTGATCACCAACTGTAGTTCTCCTTCTGAGCAAAAGCAATAACAACAATCACCAAGAACTGACCTATTAACCAGTAAGTAACTGTAAGTAAGAAGATGTTGATCACCCGAAAAGTGATCAATGATGACCAAAGATACTTCTAGCAATCCCAAACACAAATCCTTTGATCACCACTACTGCACTTGTCGATAAGACACTAGGTATCATTCTTTGTAAAACATATGGTACTATCCTGATGAGACCCAACCCCAAACGCAACAAATAAACATCTTAACCAATATGATTCACCCAAAATTAGCATATATATGGTGTGAGCATGAGAACATGTTCTGATCACCAAACATAATCATAATGATCACCAACACTGTAATTATCCATCACCAAATGATAACTTCTATACAAAACACATATCATGATGTTTGATCAGAGTAAAATGTAAATACACTAGAGTAACGCTCTTTCAAGAGATCACTCACAATATATTTGATGAAAAAACCAACATATTTCTGTTGAAAACCATAGATTGGTATAGTGATCACCAAACGTGGTTGTAATACTAACCAAACATAGCGCAACGATCACCAAAACTAGTACTATTGATCACCAAACGATATCTTCTTTAAAAACGTGTACAACATAAATATGTTTGATTAGAATAAAACACAAATATAACATAAATATGTTTGTCAAAAAACACACATATTTATGATGATGACCACAAAAGATCCTATGATCATTAAACATAGCTTTAATGATGACCAAAAATGTATACAATCGATACAGTGATCACTAACAATATGTTGAACACCATACATTGATATAGTGATCACCAAACATAGCTCTAATGATCACCCAACACAGCTATAATGATCACCAAAACTGGATCTTTTGATCAATAATTGATATCATGCATAGAAACATACAGTATGATTTTTTATGATCATAACCCACAAGTATGAGTATCTCTAAGAATATTTTTCATGCAATAGTAACATATTTACGGTGATCACTAGAAAAGATCTTGTGATCACCAGACATAGCTCTACTAATCAGCAAATCAGTTCTCTAAGTGGACACATGTACTACAACTCTACAAACACATTTTCATCATTCTAATAGCTGATCATCAAAAGGAACACTAACGATCAGTAACAGCAATCCTATTGATCACTAACTGATACCTGGAAAATACTGATTTTTTTTTTATTTTTCTGGAATAAAAGAAACACACACAGCCACACATACACCTCCACATAGTGCACTAGCATCTCCTTTCCGACAGTTTCTACTTGTCATAGGATGCAACTTGATTGTAATAGTGGCGCATTTGCATGCATGACTGGTGCTCAACAGCCCTCTTAACCCCCCGTCTTCATTCTCTTTTCTCTTCATTTGGTTACGGACGTCGGTGGTGGATGTATCTCAATTTGGGCCGACATCGCACAACCCAAGTAGGTCTGCAGATCGGCTGTTGCATTACTCGTTGACTCGCCACCCATGTCATGAAGTTGACGCTCGACTGAAGTCAATGAACTTAACAACAGCTGTAGCTTTGCACGGGTGCGCCCAGCTAGATGCATACACTTGTAAAACTAAGACCATGCATCAGCTATAAGCTTATTTTGTGTGGCTACTTCTCCACAAGCATCTCCCACAACACTATCAAACTCATACATCAGTGTTTTTGCTGCCAACTTTGTCCACCTATTAATGATATAAGCAGCCAAAATTTCTCTTAGTGCATTGGATGTGAAAACAAGCAGCATATGAGCGTATGGAATTCCATCCGAGTCAAAGAAGAGGCATGAGCCCTGGCACTCGGAAGTGTGCTCATTGTACACCTCATAACTGATCCTCATCTTGTTCTCATAATTGTGTTTGATCTGATAGGTCCGGTCGCCCTCTACATTAGTGATATCCTACACATCGCAGTACATCCGACCGATGCATAACTGTCTCTGGAACACGTAGAAGTTCGTGTGAGTGTACATGTTCCTCGCGGGCTTCTTAATCTCATAGGACGTCTTCAGTTCTGGAAATGATGTTAGAGAAGCATTTTCAATCTTGTGCTCATGATGGTGTTGCGACTCTTCAGCATGCACAAATTTGACCCAGAATTCCACCAGGCTGAGGTTGGTACACGCTAAGGAACCAAACATAGAGTCTTGACTCTCAGAACCTGAATTCGTCTTCAAAATACCCCCCAAGAGGTCCTCAAAGTAGACATGCACCCAAAGCTCTCAAATCTCGTATATCTGGCGTAGGTACTCATTATCAGTTAGATCAAATTCCTCTAGCATCTCCCCCCAGGACTCCTCGAACTCGTGGGGAGAGTCCAATGCCCACACGCACCCCTTGATGCACTCGATGAAATCCTCACAGCCATTCAACGTGCAACCCACCTTCTTAGTGAGCTCTCTCATGATGTGCCACATGCAAAATCGGTAGATCGATGTCTCAAAAATATCGGCTCCTGGCTGTCTAATTACCGGATCTTAGTCCGTGATCACTGTTTTCGGCATCTGGCTGCCTATAGCAATCAGGAAGTTGTTAAATAGCACTGATATCCACCTTCTTATTCCTCAACAGATCAGCACTAAAGCAAATTAGTTGCATGTGGTGGTTTAGCCCCGTGAATGGTGTAAACACCATTGAGTACCGGTTAGTCTTGTTTGTCATGTCAAATGATATTATATCACTGAATATGGCATAGCTTCTTCTACTCATAGAGTCTGACTAGAAAACGTTCTTCAATCGATTGTCTTCATCAACCTGATAGTAAAAAAAGAAGCCTGAGCGACTTTCTTTTTGATCTACAGCACATCTATGAACATGTGCACATCTGTGTCTTTGATGAGCGCTTTCATATCTCTATGGTAATTTTGAAAGTCCTTCTACGTGCAGCCAATGTTTTCATTTCTTTTAGGAGGTGATACACCTTTGACTGCTCCACATTAGCTTGTGCACACTTGCATACGATGTCCTTATGAACGAAGCTAATGTTTCTATTTGAACTAAGGAACTGCCTCCTACTAGGTGTGCATAGGGGGTGAACATGCCTCTTATGAAACTTTATTATCTCAAACTTCCCATTGTTGGTCTACGTCAAAAGAATATGAGCTTAGCATCCTTCTCTTATCTCTGCCTGCTTTCGCCTCAGTTTCCCCACTTCAGGTTCGTCTTTCGCTTGAGGCATGGCTTCACCTGTAACCATAGCAATTTCTGGCATCTTGGCAGGTCAACGAAATCCTTCTTCGGAGCACACGTACCGCTTCTAAGACTTCCCCGCCTTGTTCTTTGTGGTAAGACCACTATGGACACTGAAGCCAACATAAACAACGTATCTCTTGTAGAATTCAAGGCAGTTCTCAACCGTGTCAAACACCATGCCCAACCTCGACACAAGCGTGCCATCATCACAGTTAGGTACCCACTCGCTTCTGCCATCTATCAACGAATCCGTAATTGCTGGCGTGGATGACGCGACATGTCCTAGCCAAATATTAGGAAAGCAAAAGATTAACATTATACAACAGAAACTGCAGCCAATAGAAAGTCATTAATATAAACAGCGCACCAGAGTCTCTCTGTGATGAAGGAACCCCCAACGACTGCATTTGGCTGCTGCCTTCAACAGTAACCAACTAATGACCACTTGCTGCCATATGTTAGACTACCTGTATCAAAAAAAAGAGTCTCCTCCAACAAGTTGAAATTTTTTTAAGCAATAGACTTATTATTAGTCAACTATAAGCATAAAATTAGTCATAAAATTTTATAGTATTGTCTACTGTTTCACTCAGGCTTATCATTCTATATATTTAATTCAGTATTCAACAAGAATGTTGTTAGTGACCAATAATTATAAAATCAGTGATCACATATGTTCCTCCTTCCTAACAGCATAAATTTTGCTACATGTATATTTGGTGATCAGTGGACAAGTATTTTGTGATCAAGTGGTTCAAGATCTGTTAGCAATTGACTCACTGTTCACCTTTTTTTGGGCACTTTATTAGGATCATTGATCAATAGGAATAAATAGTCATTACAGTACGATGATTATTGGAAAATATATTTAGAGACCAAAAAATAAAAAATTAGTGATCAACTTTATAAAATTGTTTACTCGTCCAGTCAGTGTTTATAATTCTATACGTGTAATTTTGGTGATCAACAGGCTTGTTGTTAGTGATCAATAGGCATAACATTACTGATCACAGATGTCACTCGTTCATTGTATATTTGGTGATCAGTATACAAGTGTTTTGTGATCCATTGGTTGCAAATGAGTGATGGAATGAGTAAGAGGTCTTTGGTCTTTTTTTTGTGACACTTTGTTGGGATCAATCCACACATATTATGGTGATCACTGGGAAACATATCTAGTGATCACCAAATATAAGATCAGTGATTTGTAGGAACAGTTTTATTGATCATCTTCAGAAGTCCATCATTGTCCACTCTGTGATCACTACATGTGTGTTTGGTGATCAGCAGAAAACAGAATGGTGATGAAATAGTATACAAACAGTGATCAATGCATATGTCATTAGTGACCAAATTTGGAATCAACTATATCTATGATTGAAGCCACATTAAAACTCACGAGCAAATATCATCAACGCTTCATGACCTCTTACAGCCCAAAGCATAGAGAACATTCTTAAAATCAAAACAACAGCAACGAATCTACTTACATGAACGAAAGAATTAGCAACTTCGTTCAATTTAGGGCATAATAAAGCAAAAACCAACTCAAACGTAGGGAGATCGAAGTAATTGATCACAATTGACTCACTTGAACTAATTTCGAAAAGATTTAGTTGCGGAATTTTCGGATGAACTATGCCTTGTTATTCCAGTAACTCAAATTCGAAAATTGCACCCAGAGACACTTTAACAATGACTAGCAAGAACGCCAGATAGATATCAAGAGCGAGAGAGAGAGAGAGAGAGAGAGAGAGAGAGAGAGAGAGAGAGAGGGATGAACCATGCAGCAAGGAAGGACCAGCTCAAAGGAGCTCGACGAGGAAGAAAGAGAAAGAAAGTCTTTGACTGAGAGGTCACGTCAGTTCAGATTAATTCACAGCTCTTAGATCAGAACCAACGGCCAAGATTGCTTCATCCTATTCATCCTATAGAGAAGCTGATCCTACTAGATAGATAGATTCGTATATATGTACATAGGTAGATATGGATATATGTATTAATGTATATATAGATATGCAGTATTGAACATTTTCACAGGCCAAGGTTTTGATGAGCATTTTCTCGGCACCAACCAATGAAAGTTTGCTATTGACATCAGTCAAGTGTTCTCATCATAACCAAGAAAAAAAAAAAAAAAAAGGAGGCCAAAAAAACTAAGAAGATAAAAAGAAATCAAACATTAAATCATTTGTCATATGATCAACAAGCTATTATTGTAGGATAAGACGCAAACATAGTTGTCTTATCAAGCTCAAAAGTGGCACTATCAGATTGACACAACATAGGATCCAACTTGGCAGCCTGATAATGCAAAGTCAAAACGAGCATTAAATCCATTTGATAGTTTTCTTGTCTAACAGTATAAATACTTGGTATTTGCACCATTTTGTCTCAATTTAAATGATATCATTAGATTAAAATGACCCATATCAATCAGTTTGATGCCAAATAAATCACATATTAATGTAGCTAATTGATTATAGTCTAAATTTAATATTGGGGAATGCCGACTCGAGTGTTGCTCGACATGGAGAAAATATCAATTGATCTTCGAGAGCCAGTCTGCAGAATCGAGTGAGGATGTTCAATGTTGTCTCTATGTATTTGCATATTTGAGAATGGTTGAAGGGAGTTTTCGACATCCCTACTATGATAGCTTATAGTATAGACCTTAGCTTGACTTTGTTTATAATCGGTTTCAGTTGGCTACTTTTTTGATCGTCCTGCGTCTGTTGCTGGTGGGTAGAGTGTTGTCTTGTTTGATTATATCATATAAAGTGCTTTCTTTTTCGAGCTACACTTAATATTTAGCCTTTTATGACTAGTCAATAATCAGGGGAAAAAAAAAAAGTAACAATTGATAATGGATTGTAAGCGTGTACTATGTGGAAAGTTCCTGGCTATGTACTTTTACGTCTATTGGAAATGCAAATCCGTATAGTTTAAGTTAATTTGAAGAAGCATTGGATATAAAAGTGCCTTTTATGCTATTGATCAAGAAAATTATGATTTAGAATTATCCTTACAGTATATTTGGCGAAATTCATTGATAACATACAGTGTTTGGCAAATAACACTTTAGAAATCCCTTTTTTTTCTTTTTTTTTTTTTTGATTAGTAGTGTCAAAATTGGCTTAGAGTTTCCAACAATGAAGTAAGAAAGTAACTAAACAGGACTAGAAAAACAGAAAAACACTCTACTAGCTACAATGACAGAAGAAACACAAGAATAGCTAAGGGAAAAGAATATGCAAGGACGCAAAATTTCTGGCTAGCTCTACTGGGAGTAGGGAATAGTATCCTTCTGGGCTCTAGACCACAATGCAATCCTCCATTGGATAGCATGGCTACGGGAAAAGATATGAGTAAGGGTTTGGTCATTATGGTTATTTAAAACTAGCGATTAGTAGCTTGGTACAGTTTAGAGCATTTAGAAGTGGTTAGTAGTAGCAATAAGGAGTAGTTTGGTGTGGTTTCACTTCAAAATTATATATGCAAGTAGCAGTTAGGAGTAGTTTTAAGCATTTAGGAGCAGTCAAAAAAGCTAGTGGCTGGGGCATTCTCAGGATCACATGTGTGTTGTCCACTTCACGTACCTAGGCTCATGTTAACTATCCTCCTTGTGCTGCAACAGGTACATATTTTCGCACGTAACTATTAGAGTATTTCATTCCTTGTTCAACTCCTAATACAGTAATACTCATGGCCAAATTGACTTTGATTTCAATATACTATAGATCCTGTTCAATTATTTATCCACTGTAAATCTCCCGAAAAAGGCATAAGGAGTTCCAAAATAACAACAAATTGACGTACACGAGCTTGCAAGTTTTTTATCCCTTTTTCTGGAGTTTTTTTTTGGTTTTTTTTGGGGGGGGGGG
>NCQV01075584.1:0-17086 GCA_002740545.1 Lophocereus schottii | reverse complement strand
GAAAGCGAATTGCTTGCCAAGATCCCATAGCTTAGCTCGGGAAGGTACCATAACCCAAGATGAAGCGCCCGTACGCAAAGCAATAGGTGGTCCCTGCTAATGCCAGCTTGCAAAAGAGACTTAACCCCATTGGCATCATCCATGTTCTATGCGTACTAATCCCGAGGATGGCACATCAGGAGATGTCCTAGGAATCTCAAAAGTAGGGGTTTGTCACCACTTTTTGTCCCAAGGAGCTATGAGTGGGCTATTACTTTTGAATTGGGAATTCCTAATGACAACAATGAGAAGATGCCTGTAACATATAATCAATCCAAATAAAAATGCATCCATGAGGCAAAAGAAAAGTTAAGGAAGGACAATACCACATTGACTACATCATCTCTTCGACGATCGCTACACCATTGGCTGATTTGATGGATGATGGCTTTGAGCCTAGCCACAACTTGAATCATGACAATGCTTTCCTCTTAATAAAACCTACAAAAGAACTGCTTGATAACATGCAAAAAATCTGACAGAAAGGAAAAGAATCAAGAAAGAATGCCGAAGAAAGTCCTAACCTTGCAAGTTAGAGGGGTGTTCAGTAATTTAGGGACAGCAACATCGCTAACTTGCTCAATCCTCTTCGATTGTTGTACTCCAAAGACATCAACATAGCTCACCTCTGCACTCATTGTTAGGATTCCTTTGAGTACGACATAATGTAAACTGGCACATTAAAACAGTTGACAATACATAAAACTAAAAAGGGAAATGAGCAAATGGGGGCTTACATTAGGGGCAATAAGAGGCATTAAGTAATCATGGACATACTCACCACAATCCGTCTCGTCTAGATAATAAACGCAATCCTCCCTACCTAGGCACTCATGAGTCTACTCTAGGTTAAGGGAAGAGGAGAAAATGGTTTACGGAGGAAGAGGTCTCGGTCTTCGAGGTGCCACTAAGCCCGAGATCACTTCTGTGGTCACACACTCTCCAATGTACCAAACATACCCAAAGGGGCCTTTAATGATGACGCTTTAACGAGAGAAGGGTCGGGTCTTCCCAATTCAATTAGGTGCTCATACCTCCATATGTCAAGAGAAATGAGCTGCCCAACATGTCAAGAGAAACAGAACAAACAAAGCAAACGAAAGGCTCTTACATCCTCAATTATCTGGCCATTCAAAGTGAACTGAAAGTAGTTGATGTCCTTAAGGGAGAGAAAGTTACTAATACGGTTGCTTCAGGCCCACCGCCCCATGAAAGGCACCTGCATAGCACCCTTAGATCTACGAACTATCTTGGTGAACTACTCGATAAACCAAAGTTATAAGCATAGCCAAAAAAAAAGGTTAGCAAGAAATAAAGACAAACATTATGATGCAGAAGAATAAAGCGAAGTAAGTAACAAAGCCCACCTCAAGCAACTCCTAAAAATCCCCTAAGGTCAAAGTTGGGAAGTTCTCTCTGTCCTCCTATATATAGCAATCATGTATTTCAAGGGGGTGGCAAAATTTACAGTGCCCTAATTAAGATTACCCAACACTATTAGGCCCCCCACATTCGCCATCCAATGAAGATGACATCGGTTGCCCTTCTTAGCCAAAAAAAAAAGTGCAACCAATAAGTACACCATAAAAAAGAAAATTCGAGTATTGTAAAAGAAAAAACCACAACTCAGAAGAAAAAAGAAATTTTACTACACCCTGCCGAGCAATGGTAGAGATGTGTTGATGTTTATCCTCCAAGTATAATAGGTTAGAAATATCAACCCAGCTGCTAGGGGTGTAAGACCTAATCCCATTCTTGTACTCCATAGTCTATTGTCACCACAGGGATATAGTGGGCAAGACTATGCACAAACATGGCTTATAGGTAAATCTCCAAATTTTAGTTCACAAACTAAAATGGTGAAGTTTAGATTTCCCTTACCATATAGGATCTCGCAAAAATTTCAACAGCATCTCAGTAGGAATTCAATAGAACTAAAAATTAAAATTTGCGACAAGCAATAAAGGTTTCACTCCTAATAGTTATGTACATTATAGAATCTTCCTGAACACACAAATTTTCCCATCAAATTCTCTAAAATAAGGGATCAAAAGCCAAGCCATATAAACCCTCAAATTCTCTACATGGACATGAACTAAAAACGATAAGAATTAAGTAAGTAATACGAAAAAAAGGCAAGAGTGGAGTAATTACCTCTTGAATTGATGTAAGAATAGAAGTTTTTGAAAATTGAAATAGCCAACAATGGTGGCTTTCGAGTCGGGAAGAGTAAAATATGGGGAAAATGAAGTTCTACATTGAAAGCAGGGCTTTTATGGATTGTATAATTTAGCACCATGTGCAACAATAGCTGTTGCTAAGTTCGAAATTATGCTACTAAGAGTAGGCTGCATGCAACATCATACCCCCACCTCAATGATGGACCCAATAATAGTGCTAGTCAAGTTGAGGTTTTGATTTCAAAAAAACAAAGATTTGCTTGCCTGGACATAAGCAACATCTGTCTGTTTACCTAAAACTAGGCCTCACAATCATGCAAAATAAATGGTGAGCACCCTTTCCACTCCTCCTCGCCTTGTAAATTTTTTCTTAATAAAAACAATTCTTTCTTTCCAAAATTTTTACAGCTACAAGACCTTCAAGTCTTGAGATTTTTCAATGAATGTGAGACCTTCAAGCTTTAAAATGATTTTCATAGGTGTAAGACATTTAAGCTTCAAACCTTTCTATAGAGGTAGGGCCTTCAAGCTTCAAAACTTTTAGAGGTGTGAGAGCTTCAAGCATCAATGTTTTTTTATAGTTTAAAATCTTCAAGCTTCAAAATTTTTAACATGGGTAAGCCCTTCAAACCTCAAGATTTTTATAGATGTGAGACCTTAAAACCTCAAAATTTTTAATAGCTATGAGACCTTCAAGCCTCAAAATTCTTAAAGGTGTGAGACCTTCGAGCCTTAAAATTATTTTTATAGATGTGAGGCCTTCAAGCCCCAAAATAATTTGTACAAGTGTGAGACCTTCAAATTTCATGCTTTTTTTTAGAGGTTTGAGACCTTCAGGCCTCATAATGATATTACAGGTGTTAGACCTTCAAGCATAAAATATTTCAACTATTTCTCAATAGGATTTCAACTATGGAGGGAAACATGAACACCTTGAACTTTTTAAAACCCTTCTCTATCAACCACGCCATAAAATTTTCAACACCGATATCCTCAATAGGACTTGAACTATGGCAAGGCTTAGACCTTGAAAGCTCTCTTGTATTTATGCTTGTGTTCACATCCATCCAACATGACATTATATACTTTGTCCTTTCTCTAATAGTCTTGGCCAAAGTAGGGGCTCCTATATGAACCAAATTGGTGCCCACAAGATCTTAGATGGAGCGTATGCCTATACGTCCTGTGCATTATCACCCAGTGATCACAATTACATAACCTACTAAGGGTGAGGCAACATCACACTTGAATTTCTAATAGGCAATCCGTAATTAATATATTTTCTCACATCAAAAAATTCCTAGAAGAGTATAAAAGGATTTGAAAATTAAAAAGTTTTGAAAATAATTTTAAAAAAGGCAAAAATCATAGATTTTGTGTGATATATTAGTATGGGGGGCTTAACCCAAGACCATGACTATGAGTAAATAAGATAGTAAGTGGGGGGTGACGCATTTTCTCACATTCAAACTCTAACAAACAATTCACTTGAGGCAGAAACAAGGGTAATGACATAATGTTTGCAACTGGTGGAACCCAACGACAAGTTTAACTTGTCTAATGACAATTGCTCCCCCACTTCATAAACTGCATGTATTTTTATTTGTGAGATTGCTGCGATAAAGATAATTAGCATATTTCTAGCAGTGTTAGTGACAATCAAGCAATTCTACCTTTGCTTATGAAAATTTAATGAATAAAATGATTTGATTTTACCTCTTGATTTACAATTTGCTTAGTGAGGTTGTCATGGAGACACAATAAAAAGAGAGCCTATCCCTCTCATTTGGGGAGCACATTCTCCCAAATTGATAGCATTCCACCTAGACAAAGCTATTTTTTTCTAGCCTCTCCTTCTCTCTCTTCAGAAAAAATACTTTCAAGAAACAAAACTCTACCAAAATCTTCCCACAAACTCGTTCAAAATTGAAGTTGCCTTTATCCTGCCTAAATCACCTAGGAGTAAGGAATCAAGAGCACTTTGCTTCACCACATGCTCGGATCTTGGTAGGTCGTATGGGCCATTAACAAAAGATAATTATTTGTTTACAACTTTCTTTAACTCTTAAATTTACAATCATGTTTCTCTTTTAGCCTTCATAACTGCCAATTTAATCTTCATTCTTTTGCCCATAAAATCACACTATATTCATAATAAAGTAAGCATAAAGTTTATCATTTTGTATACATTTCTTTTCATTATAAAAATGGCTTCCTAATAAATCACTAAAATATTTATCTTGTTGTTTGTCACACTAAAGAAGACTAAAATCTTGAAAAATATCTTTTTCATGGAATTGGAAAATTAAAGAGGATTATGGTTTTCACCACCCATTGAATGGTAATTTCGCCCTCGGATTTGTACCTATGGTTTGTAGTCATAGAGTCACTTTTAATCATCTCTATTCAAGAGATCAAGAACTATAATTTGTAGAAAAGAAACCCTTTTCCTTCTTGAAAATCAAGTGCTATTTCCCATGATTGTCCCTTCAGGTTAAGGACTTGGTTGATGGAAGGAATTAGTGATTTACTATAATTGGGTATGTACATGTCCTTTCAATCATGTTGGTGGCTATAAAAATTAATGTTGTTATCCATTCTACCACATAACTCCATGAAACCAACACTTTAAGAAAGTTGATCCGATGCACCCCCTTGAAAGAGGACGACTGCCTGGGCGAAAAGCAAGTTGAGCCCAGGGAATCCCAAGCCGATCCACTGCGTGGATTGTCGCCATCAATAAGATTGCCTTTGGCTCAGGACCTAGGCTAATAGAACGTCTCACTAAGACTTCTAGAAGGTGGTGGCAACAATGGTGGTTGTTTGTCTGCTCTATGCTCAAGGCCAACTTGTGTGTCTTAGTTTAATGAAGGAAGAGGATGAGGGGTCACAACTTGATGAACTAGTCATCCACAAGTTGGTTCCCTTAACCACATATCCACATAGCATAAGGAATTAAAGTCTTTTTGGTATTTTGAATTTTCACATTTTTAGGAGTTCTTCATTTAAATGTAATAGAGGCAAATATTCGCAATTAATCAGGTTAAAATCACTTGTGGATTAATGATTCTATCCCAAGCAATAGCTCAAAATTTGTTAAGCACTTGGAAACTACATGGAATTCGTAATGCTTTATTCAATTGTCAGAATGGTAAGATTTAGCATAAATGAATTCTAAATCAAACAAAATAAGACCACAAAAACAACTAAGCAAACAGTCAAGAACAACTACATGACTATTGCTAAGAAAATGGCCACAAACACGTTACAAACTGTGCTAGTCATGGAGACAAATATTCTAAGCAATTAATAAACACAATGGAGATCAAACCTACAGGGGTTCAAAGCAACCAAAAATTATTCCTCAAAATTGGATGACTAATAAAAAATCATAACCCAATGGCCACAGCTATCTTTATTAAAACTGGCACTGTTGGCCCCAACTAACCTTACCGACCTTGGAGAATGGATGAATAGGGTGATCATAAATATTTGCAAATAAAAATTTAATCACATAATGTATTTGATAGTAGTGAACTCAAGGACCCTAAACAATAAAGTCAAGGACGCTCAGCAAATAGATCATGGAAGTTGAGCAGTAAGAGAGTAATGCAAAAAGTAAAGCAAATAGGGTTTGTTCATGAGGTTCAACCTTGCAACTGGACTACATCCTCACGTAAGGACCCTTCCTTAGGATCCAACTACTTGTATTAGTATGCTCTGAGATTTACACCATTTGCAGGCATCCGTTTAAAGACGTTGACTACAACACATCCTTCAAGACCTCTCTTCATGTGATTTCTCCTCTGTTCCCATGTGGGAAGGATGTCAATCCCTGTCATTCCTCTCATTTACATGTATGATTATTGCAAGATTTTTCCCTCTCAAAGAATCTCAAATGTGTGTGCTAAGATTACAACGATTTGAAATTGATCACTTAAGAGTACAATGACACTTAAGATAGGAGTTAAACTTATTCTTCTAATATGTTGTGTACCCTTTATCTTTAGCAAGGTCTCTATTTATACATAATGAGAATGACGCCATTGGGGGATTCTAAAGATGTACCCTTTACATGCTTTAAAATACAAGCTCGTTTAAGGGCGTTGACATTGATGCACTTTTTGACATCTGCCGAGTTAGTTCATGACATCTTTTGTCTGGAGAGGTGGTTCTTTGGCCTTCATTTAATGTGTTAGCCATTACATTCCTCTTTTGTTGAGGAAGAAACAATTCGTTCAAGCTCTAATATTGACATTCTCTAATTCTGGCATAGTTCACAGCAGCTATACCTTCGAAGAAAAGTGCTTGTACTCTTCACTTGGTTTGGGATATATTTGAATCTGCTTTCTAAGTGTCCCAAATGTTGCTAATTATTATATTATGATACGAAGTTATTCTTATTTCTTGAAGATTGTACAATTGAATAATTAGTAAGATTACCTTACTAATTAAATTAGAAATAATTCAATTAACTTAAATTAGCATAGTATGGTAAATTACTTCCTCTTATAGGCCAAAATACATAGTCTAATTCAAAGCATATGATGAACACATTTCTACCAAAATTTGTGCTTTTTCTCCTTATCATGGAATTACATGTTCACAAATAATTTAAATTTCATGTAATATATATTTAAAAATTTTAGAATCAGAAAATGATCAACATCTCACAAAATTCATTATAAACTCAATTATAATTGTACTAATTTTATGACTTTGGCAATGACCCATTTTTGACAGGTCAGTTAAGGTTCACGATAACGGTTCAAGTTAATTGGACTCCAGCTTTAAAGCTTTAGGCCATCTCACCTAATGATCTTGTTAAGTAAGTTACTTGTAAGCAATAAACACATCTATAAGATTCAAACACCCGTGCAAATAAGATCTAAAAAAGAGTGAAAGGATTCTAGACAGAGCATACCAAGCTCACAAAATCCGTAAGTGTAACATCAACATTAACCAACTACTTCTGATTGTGGAAAATATACTAGATATAATAAAAAGCTAAAAAAAGAACGCGTAACAGGACGAAGAAGAGAAGAAAGAAAAAAAATTCCAGGGAAGTTAGGACTGTAAACACTATATTAAAGCCTTTAACCTTATAAAGTTAAGTCTTTAATCTCACTTATGACCCTTCTCATCAAAAACATGCTGTGGCGGGTGGTTTTGATGAATGAAAATGAAAGTAATACAAGTTGAGAGAAGAAATTGTTGAACACAAAACAAAAAGAATTAAAGATTATCACGGAAATTGAAATTAAATTTAAAATATTAAAATTAAATTAATGAAAACTAAAGGTCACAATAGTGCATTAGAGACAGAGAGAGAGAGGGAAAAAATACTACTAAGAACCCTAAATATAATCTAAAAGCTGGAAAAAATATTGCAATAGATGAAGCTAAGATAGACTTTTATACACCTCATACAGTGGAGTGGTGCCACTTCTCATATGGCACAGGCAGACCATGCCACCCTACTATCCCTTGGGTGCTCCCTGCAATGCTTGGTATGGCTATATCTCCTATTTCAAGGTCTTCTTAGCTCTTCTCTGAGCTTCCTTGCATTTGAATCCTAAGTTTTATTTGCATGATTTGAGTTCATTGTGTAACACCCAGCCCTAAGCTTGCAATTGCGTATCATCATCATCATTGACAACATAGAAATCCATAAGGATTTATAAGCACTTTTAATGTTAATTAGCCTTTTTACTGATAGTGCAGTGGAAACTCTGAGCAGAAATTTGATTAAACTCGAGATCGATAGTTTTAAAACATGCATACATATTTGAAACAATGTACAACTACTTCTGATCCTGCAAACCATATAGGTAACAATCAGAAACATAACATAGCTAAAGCATGCTTTATAACTAGTGTCTAGATTGTCTTTGATCCATATCCTTCTCGATCACTTCCTAGCTAACTTTTAATACCTAGCAAATGGTGAAGTCATGAGATCCTCGAGCCCATTAAGTAAATTCTATAATTATCTTTCACTTTGAATGTTAATATCTTAGCATGGAAAGTAAGTCATGAATACTAATCAATGCAAACATATTTTAAATAACCTCACATAATCATATTTTTGCAACATTATAATTTGCTTAATACAAAAAACGTAAATTTGTTTACTTATCCTTTGCTAATCGTGCCTATCCCATGCCAAATACACCCCTTGGACTAGGCCCTTGAGAAAGCTTTAGTATTCATTTATTAATAAATTTACCACAACTATTCTTTACTAGCCATGTGGAATGGGCTTTTATTCTTATCGAAATTCCAAAGGAAAGTAAAACCGGTTAACTCAGGAAAGTCATTCACATGTATGGAAATCACATATATTCTTGGCAAACGAATAAACATGATCTTCCTACTTTTTATTTCATATGGAGGTAATCATATCACAATCATTTCAAATTCATATTTCGTAACTTATCCATGGAGCAAATCATAATCCTAAAATTGAACCACATAAGTAGAAGTTACTTTAAGGTGGGATCGAGCTTACAACCTGACACATTGAACTATTGATTCCTTAGAAGTACAAAGCTCCACTAGGCCTCCTAAAAACTATCAAAGGATGTGACTACATGCAAATAGAAATCCCTATCAAGCATGAGGCTCCACTAGTCTTACAAATGCTGATAAGCTGAAGGCTCCATTGGTCAAACAATGATCTCTAGCACTAGTTTTCTGCAATTATAGCAGAACTTACATACAAAATTCAATTTTTAGGAAATATTGGATTTAAAGGCCAAAAACAACTATGTAAACATGAATATACATTGTAGATTATTTAAAAATTCTTAAATCAACATACATACATATAAAGTTCATGAAAATATATCACAAATTTCCATATATTATTAGTAATCTACACCTAAAATTTGAGAGTTTTTCACCATTCTAATAGTTCTAGAAAAATCAAACACTATAGCAGGTGCACATAAACTAGGAAATTTGTTACCAAGTTTCAACGTGGTTGATCTTTTAATTTATTCCCAAGAAACATTCCAACATTTCAATGATGAAAATTCGTAGGACACTTTCATACGAATGATATTTAACCAATCATCCAGGTGGAGAATTGAGCTTCACTTTGAGGAAACTGACTCCACCAGGCTGAAGCATGCATTGCATAAAAGACGAATGTTACATTTCGAGCTTGGTATGGTAGATGCAGAGAAATAATGTCTCGAATATGTCTAGTTGGTCATATTCTACCTTGCAAAATGAAGTGGTTATGATGATCAAGTGGATCGCTTTAAAGACTTGTAAAAGGGAACCGAGTCATGTTTTGGGCCAACCAACTTTGCCATGCAGAAGTATGTGTTCGCACAAAAAATATGATATTTTTACAATACCTTTATATCTAATTTATACTCGAAATAATTATTTTATTTAGATTTTTATTTGATTTTATTTGATTTTGTAAGTGTCGGAAAAAATTCAAAAAAATATGAAAAAGACGAAGAAAAAGGCCGAAAATGAAGAATTGTGTCAAGAAGCCAACCAAGAATTGTGTCAAGAAGCCAACCACATACCTCAGACAATCTCTATTCTAGCCCAAAGGCAAGGAAAAAAAAAAATTAAATCCACCTTCATCGCCAGATCAACACCACCAACACCATGCCAGCATATCCCATCTTCACCATCCATTTTAGCATCAAAATGAGGGGCCAGGATGAAGATTGAAGCTGACTTGCGGCGGTTTTAGATTGAAGAAGCAGCGGCGCTAGGTGAGGTAATCTAGGTTTTATTTTAGGGCCTTAATTAGTTTTAATTTGAGTTTTAGTGATTTAGAGCCTGAATTCGAGTATTTAGTTTTCGTTTTTTTTCGATTTCAATTTCAAATTTTCACATAGTTTAAGGGTTCAAATTTGAGGGTTTTTTGCGTTTTATTGTTCGGATTTAATTTCAGTCTCTAGCGAGATTATTAGGATTTTAATTTTGAGTTGAACTTTCAATTCCATTCCCTATGTTCTTCAAATTGTAGCTTTGTCTCTAGCCTGCAATTTTAAGTATTTGAATATTGAATTCTTCAGTCTCTGAGTTGAAGCTTGCAATTTCAGGGTTTATTTCACGAGTGTTGAGTGGACATTTGCAATTGTCTCTCTGAATTTGCTCAATGCTGGTTGAATCTTCACCTTCCCCTTCTCCTGTCATCTATCTACTTTTTGCTCTACTTCGTTCCAAATTTAGTTCAATTCTGCAAGTTTTGTTTCTAATTTAGATGAATATGACTGATGTGTTTCTTGTTTGCAAAATCTGGGTTTGACCCTTGCTTTTATTTGCAAGTCTGGGCTCTCTTAGGCGGCTTCCCCTCCCCCTATTATACTCTGTTTTTCTTTTATGCGATTTCGAATTTGGTTCTTGTACTTAGGTCATCTTCTCTTTTATGAACCTTTAAGCTCAGTTATGGTTCGATTTTGGTCTTGCTTTGGGTCAAGTTAATCTGTGCTGAAGCTAGTGGTTGGCCGAATCCAAACCCACCTTCCCTTGATTCTGACTCTAAGGCTTTGTTCAAGATGGTGTTATCTCGTTCTACGCCCTTAATGGAGTTGGTGCAGCTGGGCTGAGCTCGTGGGTGAGCAGGGATGTCGTGGCTGTTGTCTTCCTTCTCATTGATTTGCTTTGTTTGTTCTGCCTTCTCTATTTCTTCTGTTTCTCTATTTACTCTGCTTTCAGCAGCTTGGTTTTTATTTGGTTTGGTTTGTGTTTGTTATGGCTCTTCAAGTGATGATATGAACTGTATTTTGCTTTTGCCTAAATAATCTTTTCCTTGATATTCTAGCAGCCTTATTGATTAGATTTAGCATGGGTTGATGTTCCAAGTTAACTAATTAGTTTTAAAGTTAATTAATTGATTTCGTTCTAGTGAGTCGCTTATTGTGGTTATATGAAGTACTTGTTACTAAGCCTTTGTAAATACTTAAAATAATTTAATTGACTTGGAAAAGTAGATTAGTTGTTTTGATTTAATATTTAGAGACCTTAATCTTAATCTCGTTCATGAGGAGACGACCCTTAAGTACTACAGCGAAGGCTGTACGCTTGCGACCTTTTGGATTTATATTCAAAAATCTCAAACAGTAGGCACAGCATCGAGTACAACTAACATAAATCAAGGTTTATATAGTGGCTTGACATAGCATAGGAAGACTTTGAATGTTCCCATTTGCCATCTATTATGAGTCTATGACAACAAATACCGTGGTGAGGACTGTGTAGTAACTATCTTTACACAAGAAGCTCAGGCAATGAATTGGGCAAGATGAACATGCAAGGCTATAGAGTGCATTGCAAAGAATACATGCAAAGAAATTCAAAGGTCATACGATGATGGGCTCGCTCGGACGGACACCCTTAACAGGGCTTATTGGCCACAGTTTAATACGAGGCAGTGATAAAGTAAGGATGGAGTTTTTGAGGGGTAGCTAGGGTAGTGTTTCGAACATATGGTGGTTGGCATAGCTTGGTATAAGCATGAAGAGGCACTAGACAGTCAAGGGTGTTGAAGAACTGGTTCGGATTTCGGCAGGACGCAACCCAAACCAAAGATAGAGAAAGTAAGAATAATGGTTTTTTGGGTGGCATTTGTGGTGGTTTTACTTGTGAGTAGTGCTAGCCTCATGGGCTAGTTTCATGGTGGTCATAGAGGTTTTCAGCTAGTGACTACATCCGCTATCTATATATTTTCGATACACCAAATAGCAAATGGCAAAGAATAGGGAAAAGGGAGAAAAAGAGTGTAAGAGAGAGCTTGAGAGGGCATTTTGGCAACATGGGTGTTTGGTATAGCTAGATTGTTGCTCAGGATACTACTAAGAGTTTCCAAACAGTGACTATGGTGCCGAAAAATGGTGTTTTGTAGTGGAAACGAACCCACTCCAAAAACAAAGCATAGAGTTGAGGAAGAGGATGGTGGATATGGTGTCAAACATTTTTCTGGTTGTGGTGACAGAATAGGGGCATCATGTCCCCTTAGTAGTAACTGAGGAAAGAGGAGGAACGATTGTGTGTTCAAGGCGTGCCCTTGAATAGGAATATTTATAGAAGAAGCTTGCACGCCTTAGAGAGAAAATGAATAGTTACTTAATTTATAATGTCTTGAATAAATACTAATCAAAAGAGGGAATTAATTTAAAGGTTTCAATGCAAAATATTTAAATGGTAAAAGTGATTTTATAAAAATGTTCTACGATTATTTACGCCATATACATTTTATTAATGAGAAACAAAAATCAAAGTCATAGGGTATTACAAGGATAAAAGAGTAGGGAAAATTGACCAAGGTGCATCCATTACAAAAAACAAGGCATGAGAAAAAGTCAATGCTTTGAATCATTGGCTACCTACCAAACTGAAACAATAGACACACAATTTAGAATAATTAGTGATGGAATCAAGTATGCACCATACAAAAATTTAGTGTACTGGTATAGACAGGGAAGTGAAAATAAGAAAACTCAACATTTTGAGGAAGGAACTTCAAAAGCAACATGCAAACTTATTCAAAGGCGGGCTTGATTACAAGTAGTGGCAAGCAGGAAGAAGCCATAGCAATTTTAGATTCCGGGAAAAAGGCGGGGAGTAATGGAGATCAACACAACACAAAGTCGGGTAAAACAATTGTTTAATTTTTTTAAAGAAGGGCAAAATTAGGATAGGATGTCTAGAAGTGCTTGCTTTCTTTTCTTATGGAAATAGGTATAGACAATGGAGCTTCCCATCATATGATCTTCAATATTCACGTAATTTTGTGAGTGTATAATTTGCTCAATCCAATTCATATAGCTCTGACTGAATGACAAGGGGAGCCAAAGGTAAAAGTATGCATTATTGTTGTTGTATGGGTAAACCTCCTTTTAAAAAATATATTCATTACAGAAGCTCATTTGCTTGCAATCTCATATCAATTTGTTTGATGGAAGATGAAAATTGTTCAGTTACTTAAAACAATAACAATAGTAAATCTCACTGTGGGTTCCGTTTTTACGACATGTGGTAAGATCCAAATATAGGCAGCCTTACCCTAATGCATATGATTGCACGTAGAGAGACCATTTTCAGTAGACCCACAAAAGTTTTAAGAAGATATTTAGATGTTGAAAATCGGTTGGTAAAATATTTTAGCAAACACAAGACCTAATTACTTAAAATAACATTCGTTAACATAGAAATAGATGACTTGTAAGAGTTTTGCCTAGTTTAAGCACCAAGTAACGACATACTACATACTATTGTAGCTAATAGTAGCCTACATTCAAACAATCAAAAGTGGAGGGGGGAACCATTGTTGCGAGGATAATATGACTCAAGCAATCAAAAGTACGATAATAATACTCCTACTAAGATCAATCTACTAGCCTACAAGATTGCATCACACACAGAAAAAAATGATAGTTAGTTCAAGAGGGTAACAATAACTACTCAAATAAAAGCCAAAGGAAGGACAAGAAGTACACTACCTATGATCTGAAACTTTAATCCCAGATCTCCATAGACTTCTATCCTGAGCCATGTTATCCGTTATATCTACAAACTTCAATCATTTCAAATCACCTCGTTCCATATTTTCTATGGTCGTCCTATACCTCTTCTACACCCCAAGAGGCTAATCATCTTACACTTCCTCATAACATGACCAACCATTGTAGTCTTGGCTCTCTCATCTTGTCTTCTATAGGTGCGACTCCTACTTTGTCTATGATCACTTCATTTCTAATTCTATAAAATCTTGTATATCCACACATCTATCGGATCACTCTCATATCTGCTACCATTGACCTCTAGACTTAAGGCTTCTTGACTGGCCAGCACTCTGAACTATATGGCAAAGCTAGCCTAACTACCATACGACAGACCCTCCATTTTAATCTTACAGGAATTTTCTTATCCCACAATGCTCCAAAAGTACTCCTCCATTTTGCCATCCCACTCTAATATGTTGGTTAATAGCTTCCTCAATATGTCCTTTCTCGTCAATGATTGAGCCTAAATACTTGAACTTCTCGACCATTGGTATTACCACCGCACCGATGGTGACTTCTTGCCCACTTGCTTCTTGAGCACTAAGCCCATATTTTAAGTATTTCGTCTTTGATCTGCTCAATCTAAATACCCTCGATTCTAAGGTATGTCTTCATTGCTCTAACTTCCTATTAAGACCATACCTAGTCTCATATATGAGGACAATATCATTAGAAAATAGCATATACCATGGTACCTCATCCTGAATCCCTTTTATGAGTACATCCACAATGATAGCGAAAAGGAGTAGGCTTAAAGCTGACCCTTAATAGAGTCTAATGTCAATAGGAAAGTCCTCTGTGTATCCTCCTAAGTCCTTATGCTTGTTATTACTTCATCATACATATCCTTAATAGCTTGGATATACATCTCCGGCACATCTTTCTTCTCCAAACACTGCCATAACATCTCATGCAATACTCCATCATACACTTTCTCTAGATCTATGAACATATGAGGAGACCCATTTTCCTATCCTTATACACTTCCATGAGCATTCTTATGAGATTGATTGCTTTGATAATTGATCTACATAGCTTAAAACAAAATTCATTTTCCGAAATTCAAATATCCTTCCTCAACCTTCCCCTAATCACCCTTTCCTACAACTTTATAGTGTGATTAAGTAGTTTAATACCTCTACAATTATCATAATTTTTCTTAATGTGTCTCTAACCTTCTCTATACCAATACCGACTGCAAAATCTATAATTTTGTTGGCCCTCTCTCGCTTTTTTGTGAATGCTCACTCGACTTGCCACTAAAGAGCTTAGAAAAGTAACTCGGCGATCTCTTTCTTATTTTAGAATCGTCTGCTAAAACCTTACCACCATCTCATTTTAGGCACCTTACATTTCCCAAGTCTCTTGTTTTCTTTTGGTATCCTTCTCCCACTCTTTAGTCTCCAGCTTCGGACATAACCTCTTATATGAGTTGTTCTTTGCTGAAGTGGCATCTTTCTTTGCTATATCTTTAGCCTCCTTGCACTAATGAAATTAACTTGTTTTTCTCTCTCCAATCTACTAATGACTAGAGTAGCGTATGCATGTTGTTACTCCTTAGCTTTCTCTTTCACCTCCTTATTCCACCACCAAGCTTCTGTTATTCTGCGACCTCCTTAGCTGACCATCGAATGGACTCAGCCATTGCTTCCCACATGGTATCTGCATTCTGTACTTGCTTCTAACTCCCTTCTGCTCTAATCTTCTTCGCTTATATAGTAGCATTCGCAGTAGTAAGATTCCACTATCTAACTCTAGGATCTCCAACACTTCCCTTGGTTCGCTTTGACTTTTTAATCTATTACCAATAGTCTATGCTGAGTCCACAAATATTCACTGGGTATTACTTTACAGTCTTTACACAACATTTTATTGTTTGCCCTAATTAGAAAGTACTCTATTTGAGTCTTAGTAAGGCCACTCCTAAAAGTCACCAAGTAATCCTCATTCTTCTTAAAAAGAGAATTAACAATCATCAAATCATAGGTGACCGCAATGTCAAAAATTGACACGCCTCCACTATAATCGAAGCCTCCAAGCGCTCTATCATGCCCATCTACCTTAGTTCTGACATTTCCATTAAAATCAACACCCAAGAAGAATTTCTTATTTTGAGTTATACTGTACGTTACTTCTTCCAAATCCTATCAAAATTCCCTCTTAATGTTGTCCGCTGCCCTATCTATGGTGGATAAGCACATATCACATTGAGGACTTCTACCCCAACCATCAACTTAATTAATAAGATGAAATCGCTCTTACGCCCCACTTCTACAACTTGATCAATGAACTCTTTTCTGACCACAATACCAACTCCATTTCGAGCTCTAGTTCGCCCCGA
This sequence comes from Lophocereus schottii, assembly GCA_002740545.1. Lineage (NCBI taxonomy): Eukaryota > Viridiplantae > Streptophyta > Magnoliopsida > Caryophyllales > Cactaceae > Lophocereus > Lophocereus schottii. The sequence goes on along the minus strand of NCQV01075584.1, from coordinate 989 downwards.
ATACCATAACTTATGCCCATCGATTTCTCGAGCTTTGGCTGCCACCCACTTGGTCTCATGGATATAAGCTATGTTGACCTTAAGTCTATGTAAAACTTTAACGAACTCTATAGACTTGCTAATAAGGGTCCCAATATTCTGTTCCTCATCCCTTCCCGCCAAAGGACAGACTTGAACTACTCCATTGCTCACCACTAGTTAAAACCAATATTAATAATACTAGAAGCAGTAGTAGTGGTAATAATAATAATAATAATAATAATAATAATAATAATAATAATAATAATAATAATAATAACAACAACAACAACAGCAATAACAACAACAACAACAACAATGATAATTATAATAACAACAATGACGACGATAACAATAGCAGCAACAATAACAATAATAATAGCAATAGTAATAACAATAATAATAGTTATTATTATTATTATACAACTGAATAAACAAATTACCAATGAATAGGAACAGAACTAGGTAAATGCTGACAAAGTAACTAGAATGTAGCAAGAGTAATGAATAATAAAAACTAACCAGAGTAACAAAGCATTAGTAGTCCAGATCCAATAAAATGCAGAAGCAATAATAAGATAAAAGCAACAAAGATAAACCTGGCAACAAATGATAATAAAAATGCAAAGTGCTTAACAAAACTAACAAACCTAACAACTAGTAATATTATTATTAACAGTGGTAATAATAATAGTAAAATTGGCAAGAGTGATTGTATTAAAAAAGTAGTAAAATGGAAAAAGGTAAGGTGGAAATGGTTAGTAATCATATTACTAATATTAGTAAAATTGGTAGTAATAATAAAATAGCAAAAGCTAAAATAAACAAATCTTTATCTTACATATGTAAAAATGGGTGAAGCGCTGATAATTCAGGATTTAAGATTTCCAAGAATTTGCTGCACTCCCGCCCAAAACCTTAAAATTAAACTATATTTTTTAAAAATTTTTAAAAAAACAGTTATAAATAAG